>JAAAWM010012023.1:0-147887 GCA_036873465.1 Thinopyrum obtusiflorum
TCGTGTGCATTTGCGTGTATGGTTAGTGCACGATTAAGCCGGGGCGTCACACAGATCACCAATCTTGTTTGGGATTTTGCTGATCAACTGATTACATGATAAGTTCAAGTTGGTAAGCCCAATCAACAAATGTATTTCCTCTGGAATCTGTCCCATTATACTGTTACATGACAGATCAAGATTCACCAGTAGCTGGTAGATTTGAACGGAATATTCACGTGCTTGGCCTTTTGTGATTACTTGAATGTTATCCTCAAAATCGTAGGCTGACTTATTCTCATATATGATTCTCATTGCTTTCAGGTTTGATAGTGACCATGGTATGCTTCCTGATATATTGTTACGGGCCAAGTCCAAATAATGAAGTTTTTCAAGCAAAATAAGGTTCTTAGGAATATGACCACCAAACATGTTTGATCTCAACCTCAGGATTTGCAATAGTGGCATTTTTTCTAGTAACCACTTTGGCAATGTTCCAAAGAACCTATTGTATGAGAGATCAAGGAAACCCAAATGTGAGGCACTACGAAGAAATTTAGGGAATTCTCCTAAGAGATCATTGTTGCTCAAGGATAGACTATACATCATCGAACCAAATGTATTTATAGAGCTTGCACCGAGCACTGAAGAATTGTTATCTGTATCCTTCCAGCACTGCATAACATCTCCTATTAAATTGTTTTCGGATAGGTCCAACCGTCTTAGACTAGTCAATTGGCACAGAGATGATGAAATGGTACCTATAATTTGATTATTTTCTAGTAACAACACCACAAAGTTGTGGAGCTTTTAGCTCTGCTGGCAATGACCCTAATGAGTTTGAAGACAAATCCAAGTGTGATATATTTATAGGGAAGAGCCATGGAACTTGACCAGTAAGCTTATTGGACTCGAGATATATAATGCTAGCTGACATGTGTTGTAGATTTGCCGGTAATGAACCATGCAACATGTTTCTTGATGCATCCAAGACTGAAGCTCGAGAAAATGTCACCCAGAACCAATCAGGAATAACATCATCCAAACTTGTATTTCCAAGAACAAGATAATCAATGCCGAACTGCCATCTAAGCCACTATGGAAAAAGGGGACCCACTGAGCATGATTGTAAGTCCAAGTACTTCAGTTTAAACGGAGGAACCCAATTTGGTTCAATGTCCATTTTCAAGGAGTTGTCCAATAAGTCCAGGTTCCCTAATTTCAGTAAGCCTGAAAAATGATCCTTCATGAGCACACCATCGAGTTTATTGTAGCTGAGATCCAACACTGTCAAGTTACCAAGTGCTCCAACTCCCAGTGGTACAGTACCAGTTATCATGTTTCCACCGATTGAAAGAATGCGGAGACTGGTCATGTTCCCAATCCATATTGGTAGTTTTCCAGTCAAAGACATGCCCACCATGGACAAGACTTGTATTGTAGTCCATGAGCACCTTGGCAATCGATTCATGAACTCCCCTATGGTCGCATTCATGTACCAGTTACCATTGAAACACAACACCTCCAAATTGCACAAATTTTCCAAGTTGCTAGGGATCAAACCCACATGATGATTTTCACTTAAATCTATGACTTCAAGGGATGTCATGTTTCCTAGTTCTTCAAAAATAGGGCCATGCCAGTCGCCGTTAAAGAGGTGAAGCTCCTTAAGGCGTGTGAGATCCCAAAACCAATTGCGCTCTAGTGATGTGTTAAACAAGTTGGCTGACAGATCAAGGACTTGGAGACGTGTAAGAGCATCTCCAGCCGCGCCCCCAACATGCCCCCCAAAGGCCCTTTTGCGTCGCCGGCGCAGAAATTTCGGCCCAGTCACGCCCCCAGAAGCCCAGTTTTCGCCGGTTCGGGCCGATTTTGGCGCCGGCGGACCCAGGCCAAACCCGGCGCGCTAGGGGGCGCCCGGGGTCGCCGGGGGAAACATTTTTGGCGCGAAAAGGAGTGGGACCGCCGAGTCAGTGACTCGTCGCCTTCGTCGTCCTCATCGCCTCGGTTCCAGCGGGAATCAATGCCAAGGCTGCCGCGCTGCCGCGCCGGTCAGCCTTCCATTGATGCCTCACGGGGCGGCGTAGTGAAGGCGCGGCGACGCGCATCCTGCCCGCTCACGCCTCGCGGCACACGGCGGCAGCTCTCCCACCGCCCATCCGCGGCTATAAAAGCCGTCCTCCCTCGCCGGTGAACGCACAAAGCTCTCTCCGACGCCCTTCTCTCTACATCTCGCCGCCGACGCCACTCCCTCCCACTCTCTCCCCTGCCGAACAATGTCCGAGCGCTTCCCAGGCGACGGCGCAGCGGCGAACGGCTTCGGCCGCCGCCATCTGCGCGAGGATGAGGCACGCCTCCTCTACGAGGCCGACTACCCGACGCCCCCGGACATGCGGGTGCCGGGCACCTGGAGGCTCAGCGCCGGCGGGGTCCCGGTGCCACCCGCGCCCACCGGAGCGGCCTGGCGCACCGAAATCGCGCGCATCTGGTCTTCGCTGCCGGATCCACAGCGGAACCAGCCGAGGTTCGCCCCCGACAACAACCCGCTGTGGACGGCGTACTTCGAGTGGCGGCACAAGGAGCAGGTCGCCGCCACCAACGGCGTCGAGTCCCGCGGCCGCCACAACTCCGAGGGACGGCGCCCATGGTGGGGCGTCCCAGGCCGCACCCTCGAAGCCGTCCTCGAGCACATCGAGGCCGGCAACACGACGCGCCTGGAGTACCCTGCGCCCCCCTCCGTCATCGTCGTCCGGCTCTAGCTCTCTGTCCTCCGGCTCGCCGGCGCTTCGCCCCGTCAAGCCGGAGCCGCAGGAGACGCCACGTGGGCGCCGCACCCGCGGCGGCGCCCTCGTCGTCAACGAGGGCGGCGGCCCCTCTCCTCGTTCCTACCGCCTCGTCCGGCCGAAGACCGAGCCAGGTTTGCTCCCCGTGAAGAAGGAGCACCAGGACATGGCCGCCGACAACGAGACCGCCCTCAAGTGGGCGAAGAAGGACTACGTCCGCGAGCAGATGGAGCGCCAGCGCCGGGCCTTCGAGGAAATCGCCGCTCGGCGCCGCGGACATGAGGAGGGCGGCGTGGTCGTCCTCGACAGCGACGACGAGGATGTGCCCGGGCCGTCCAACCCCCCGCGCATCGGCGACGCCTGTCAGGGGTGCAGCAGGGACGGCGGCGGCACCCCGCACGACGACGACGACGGCGACGACGATGATGACGGCGGCGACTACACCCGGTTCTACAGGCTCCTCGGCATGTAGAAGGCGGGGCGGCGGCGGTGGCTAGGCGTAGTCGTGTTTAGTTTGTGTTTTCATTTGTGTTTTTAAGTTTTTTGTAAAATATCAATGAAATCGCCTAGTTTGGACATGTTTTCGCCGATTTCATGTTTCAAAAAACGGCGTCTGGGGGCGGTGGCTGGGAACCCGACCGGCCCCACGCCGAGATTTATCGCCGGTTCGCCCCCAGGCGGCGATATTTCAAGCGCCTGGGGGGGCGAACGGCTGGAGATGCTCTAAGGTTTGATTTTGAAGTAGTGGACATTGTGCTGGTAAGCCCACAATCTTCTAAGCGAAGCACTCTTAGAGAAGAAAGCATGTTAACCATGTAAACCCAATCCCTCACAAGACTGAGGTTCACTCTACTCAAGTCAAGATAGCTTAGCAGTGATAGACGTGACAACCATGCAAGATCCACTGCATGCAGATCATTGGATATCCCACCAAAAACATCAAGATATTTCAAGTGTGAGAGATTACCGAGTTGGGAAGGTATTATCCCCCAGAAACCTGACGACGAGAGGTCGAGATACCTTAGGTTCTCCAGAGAGCCCATGAACACAGGTATGCTAGTGCCACCGAAGTCATTCCCACTCAGATCAAGATACCTCAGCTGTTGCAAAGTAGCCAAACAGGAGCTCAACTCATCTTTGGACAAGCTAAGGCTGTTGTCGGAGTCATGTGTGTTCCGGAGGTCGAGCTTGAGGACAAGGCCTGTTCTGTTGCTGCACCGGACTCCCTCCCACTGACAGCAATCTTTGCCATGCCATGACGAGAGACGGTCAGAAGGGTCCAGAAGGCCTGCCTTGAAGGATAGAAGCGTATTCCGCTCCCTGCTGATGCAGTTTCCAGCCCCACCTGATATCCTGGCTTGAGCATGGGAAGCAGACTGTGCTACTTGGAAGATCAACAGATAAAGTATTGCTGCAGCTGCTCGGGCGAGATGCCCAAACTCAACAGCCATATTGGTTGAACGAGAGAGGCAGCAGTGGATGGGAACGACAATGGAATGTAGAGAAAGTAGCTGATGCGGAGTTCACCCAGAAGTGCAATAGATGTATGCAGCACTGGATGTATGGTCTACGGTACTGTTCGAGGTCTTGGTCTTGGTCTGGGCATGCATATAGATGATGAGCTAAAAAAAAATAAGGCACCAATCAATGATCAGGGGACCATCGTTTATATCAAAGACTCGCTCAATGACAGATTGACCTGAGTCTCACCCTGTTTCTTTGTTTTCCTGGGACCAGTAATGGAGTAATTTCTTTGTTTGCTCAATGTCATTTCTTTGTTTGCACTGCATCACCATTGGGGTCTCCTGGCGTAATCCTGGTGGTGGGATTAGCCGGCAGCGGAGAGGGTGGTGCAAGCGATGTCGAGTCCAAGCCCACCACTGACCCTGGGTCCCAAACAAAACAGTGAGCAGTGGCTAAACAGGCATTTAGGAAAATGCTAGTGGCGGTAATAATGAGTATCATCCTAATTTGATTTGCATCATCAGTTCATCACTCTGCTGCTATCTATATGCATGCCAAGCACTCTGAATCCACTGCAACATGAGCCTAATAGGGTCCCATCCCATTTCCATCACTCCGCAGTTAAGCTAGCACTCTGAATCTAGTTCAACAAGAGCCTAAGTATGAACCAACTGTGAGATTAACAGCTAGGAATGTACCAAATTTCAGTAGCATTCAGAACCTCGCACTCACAGAAACACGCGAGCGAGCTCTTCAGAATCTGAATCTGAATCAGCACCTTGCACTTACAAGAAATCTCTCACTCGCGTGTATAAAAACAGGAGAGAGAGTGCAAACCAGCTGATTCCGGCGGCTGCCCGGCCGCTGGCGACGTCGGAGAAGAGGCAGCACGAGCGGCTGGATCCGGCGAGCTGAGAGCGGAGACTGCTCCTCGAAGTGACGCATCTAAAGAAAGCGCCTGGTCGGCGGTGGCGGAGACGGCGAAGGAGCGGGCAGGGGGAGACGGCGAAGGACGCCCCTGTGCGTCAAGGAGCTGCGGCTTCGCACAGGGATAATCCAATTTGCCAGGCCCATTTGCATTTATATCTTTTAAAAAAAGGCAACGTAGAGAGACTGTAGCTTTTCGGTACTGTAGCAAACCGATATAACGTAGAGACATTTGTATGTAATATTTTATGAATATATACGCTGAAAAAAATTCAAATACACATAGAACATTTTTATAATATACATTGAACAAATTTTAAAATATAGAGAACATTTTTGTAAAACAAACACTGAATAAATTTCAAATACACAATGACCATTCTGTAGTATACGTTGAACAATTTCTTAATATACGATGGACTAATTTTAAAAACACAATGAAATTTTTGTAATATACGTTGAATAATTTCATAATATCAGATGAACATTTTTGTAATACATGATGAACATTTTTATAATGCAAGGTGAACTATTTCATAATATATGATGAATATTTCTTAATACGATGAAGTTTTTTTTAATAAATGGTAAACTTTTTATATAATAAATAATAAAGAGAAGAAAACAGAAAATAATAAAAAAGGAAAGCAAAAAAATGAAAGGAAAAAAGGAACCAAAACAGAAAAATAAGAAACCGAAACAAAACAACTGAAAGCCGGACAAAACAGTGAAAAACGGAAGAATGAAACCACAGAAGAAAAACAAAAAAACAACAGCAGGAAACAGCAACAGAAAACAGTAATCGAAATCCGTACGTGGACCGGCCCAATTGGTGACTCGCTTCAGCGAAACCTTGACTGTTTGCCGCTCGTGGGCGGCAAATAGGATTAGCCCATGCGACGCCGCCTGCGGGCTCTCCTTGTGCGTGAGCTCCAACCACTGGACCCACCCTGGGTGAGGTGGGTCCTACACCACACCACACAAGCCTGTTTGTTTTACAAATCAACGTTTACCATTATAGCAATTGAGTCTTAAAATAGTTTGAGACTTATATGAAATTTCCAACTCCATGTTTGTAAATACACAAAAAATTCAATCTACTAACTATTGGTCGTTATCACCTTTTGTGGGTATTACAAATATGTCAACATTTGAAGCTCAAGATCGTAAAAATATGTGGGTAAATTTAAAAAGTTTACTCTGTTTGAATATAGGAGTGTATGCTTTCTATCCAACTTCTTAATTGAAAGTTCATTTTCTACAAATTAATGGAGATATCTTAAATTTGTGGTTCCTTAAAACAATTAACAATCCCAAGGCACTTTTTACTTTTAATATTTGAAAATTTCTGCTGGCACCTGTCAGCACTAGTAGATGATGCACAGTCATATGTCGTTGACTTGTTTTTTTTTCGAGATTGGCAGGGGCGGGGAGGAAACCACACCACATGTTATAAAAGGTGACTTGGCGGGCAATACAAATACAATCCTTTTTGTTTTTAATTGCACTTCCCGAAAATTCCATTGGTCAACAACCTAGAGGGCTACTTCTCAAAAAAAGAAAAAAAAAACCAGCGGGCTAAACGTGTCGTCGGGCCCGCCTGTTTAGTAAGGGGGTCGTACCTGGGCTGGGGGTGCAGCAAGCAGGCCGGCAGGCCACGGCCCGTGTAGTAAGCGTGTTATTCCTGACACGCTTAAGCCCAGGCCGGGTCGTGCAGGCCCATCTGACAAGGTTTGGTTGTTAAGCCATCAGACGAATGAACGAGGAGCACAAAAATTGGGAACCAATTGCTGGATATCCATGGGATCGATCAGGGCACCATCCAATTGTAGCTGCATCACTCCACAATCCAGCACTGAAGCAATTCTCAGTAGCATCTTTCAAGTTAACATCTCGCCTTTCAGAATCGGAACGCAAGTAGTAGCACTGCTCGGCGGCGGCATCATCATTTCCCACCCATTAATTAAACCTAAAACCTAAAAAGTGCAGCTGTGCTCATTTGTCTTACCGAGCACACACCCTTCCGAGCCGTCGGATCGGGATCCAATCACCAGGTGCCGCACGGTCGGGGTTGTGGAGCGAAACGTCTACAGAGTTACGGACGCGCTACCGACAAGTCTCCCCGGACCTATCCACTCATCCACTGCACTCAAGCCCGACGCCTCCTCCCTGATACTGATATGCGGCCGCCGCCCCGCTGCTCCCCAGACCACACGGCCGTCCGCCGCGCTCCTCCTCCCGGCTCCACGCTCTGCCGCCCCGCTCCTCCAGCCAACTCCCGACGACGTGCGCCGCGCCAAGCACACCCATCTCGTCTGCTGTTACGAGCATGCGACCATGGTAGCTTCTTCTCCCAAATCCACCACAGCGTTCATCGATTCCGTGGAGGAGCTGCCTGAGATTACTAGCGGATTTTGGGAGCGTGGGGAGAAGAGGGGGAGAAAGACCAGTCCGGGGAGAGAGAGAGGGGCCAGAGCGCCATCCGCGCGCGTTGACCACCAGGCGGAGGTAGGGGAGAGGGGGGTCTGGGCGGCACCGCTCCTCCCCTCGCCGTGTTCACGCAAGAGCCAGGGATCGAGGAGGGCACCGCGCGTCCGTGCAACGCGACCCTCGTCAGCAGCCGAGCAAATCGCGGGTAAGCATCTCGAGCCCAATCCCGCACACAAGCGACTTGTTGCTCGTCAGCACACCACTGCCTCCTGATCCCCTTTTCTTTTCTCATATCCGATCCATGCGAGCATGGGAAATAGCAGAGGAGCACGCCGGTGTTGACGCCCGGGGAGTCGGAGGGGAGGCGGACCTACCGGTGGAGCGCGGCGAGCAGCGGATCCGGTCGGCCATGGGGCTGGAGTATCGGCGCCACGCTGCCGCCGCTTCCTCCTTCCCTTTATCAGAGCTGGAGCGGTGTCGTCGGCGTCGTTGTTGATGGTGGCAGTCGTGTTGCCTGGGACGCCACCACCACGCCGGTGCTGCCGCTGGTGGTGGAACTATGCAAGTCGCTGCTGGTGCACCGCTACTCCTCATGGGGCTCAACGTCGTCGGCGCAACTCTCCTACCTTCTGCAACCGGGTCACCTGGCGACGTCGTCTAGTTCAACAACATGGTGATCACCTGAACGCCCATCAAAATTGTTGGCATGTGTTGCGGCTTTCCTGGTCCTACTGCCAACGCTAGGTAATTCTGCTTGCTTGATTACAATTCCTGCGCAACCAAGAATTCATACACTCGTACGGCCATACTGAATCATTTTTCTTCTTTTGACGTGATGCAAGTTCTATAGTTTTTGGCATGGACCAGAAAGTATACTGGAAATTCAGTTTGAAGTTGAACCGACCATTCAGCTTTTAGCATCGTAGGTTTGGTTTTTGTTATACTCTGCCCAATTGCTTCAGCAAACAATGAGGGAGTCGTTCGTAAGTTTAGTGCTAGAAGAGCACATGGTTGTGGTGGCTGAAGCTATGAGTTCAGTTCCATATGATGATTGCTTAAAAAAAGTCATTCGGTTGATTGGCTGGTGTAATAGATGTCTCCTTTTGGTAAGCTGACACTGCTCCAACGATTGTAAGTTTGTAAGTTCAGTAGATTATCATTCATCCATCATTAAAACTTGTCATTTAGGTTTTCTCAAGACCATAGGAAGAGTTATTGCATCTTTAATTAGTCATTGAATTAGTATCATGTGTGAGTGTATGATCATTGACCGCTCAGTACTATCTATTAACATATGAAATTTAGGAAGGGCGCATGATAGTTAGTTGCTAGAGATGCTGGTGCGAGTTGCCCAGAGATCCGCTCCCTATAGTGCAGGTTTTTATTTCGCTCAAAACTTGTCAAAGGCATTATAGTTAGTTGCTAGAGATGCTAGCACGAGTTGCCCATAGATATTTTTAGCAACAAATTGATTTAATTTGCACAAAATTTTCTGTTTCCAATACGATATGAACAATAGACTTGCCTAAATCATCTAAATTTTGTAGATATTTTGTTATACACTAATTTGATACACTGAAATAGCTTTTCATTTGCTTCACCAAACAAGCGATCCACCATTTCGGTTGTACCATAATCAATACCCATTAGTTGTCGTGTACATGGCTGGCCCATCTACGCCATCACCTTTGGCAACTCCTTGCTCCTTAGCTTTCACCCCATCGCCGACAATTTATAACTTTTTGCGCATTAAGTTCCAGCCAAAAAACATGCTTTCTTCTCGTCAATGATTTCTACACTAACTTGCCTAATAATGTCAGAAAGTTGCCTACAATATATTTTTTCTAGTTTGTGACTTGGTGATGTGGGGGCTGGAATCGTCTATGATTTTTTAGACGAAAGTGCTCCAAACTTGCCCAACACATGATAGCTAGTTGCTAGATATGCTTGTGTGAGTTGCCAAAAGATCCGCTCCCGAGATGCGGGTGCTGGAATCGTCTATTGTTTGAGCCGAAAGTGTCCAAAACTTGCCCAACACATGATCGCTAGTTGCTAGATATGCTGGTGTAAGTTGCCCAAAGATTCGCTCCCGAGATGCGGGTGCTGTAATCGTCAATGATTTGAGCTGAAAGTGTCCAAAACTTGCCTGAAAACAGCGTGCGTGATTTTGTTCCAGGACTAGGATCATTTAGACAATCACTATTGAATGTTGCCATTTAGACAATCATTATTGAATGTATAAACAGAGGAAAGTAATTCAGTTAACGGACATTCCAGATTTTTTGCCTAACCTTTTGTCACCTAGATGCCTGATACAGTTCAGTTAATGAACAACCTTTTTGTTGGTCCTTTATTCTGGTGTGGTTTAGTCCATTCGTTGAGTTTTGACGATGGAACCCACACTTGTTTTACCTGTTTGTACTAATTGCATCGAAAACTTACAACCGTCGAGACTTTTTCCATTTTTCAATTTACTACATGGCTGTGACTAATTGCTTTCATTTGGGTCTTGGGGAAGCATGGGAGCACCTCGTTTTTTTTTTGACCCACTACATTTCTTTGCTGCCTATGACATTTTTTACAGGATCTACCTACAAAACTGATACCCAAGAGTAGAAATGGAGCAGTTTTTAATATGTCCTAAGCATGTTTAAACAACAAACCTAACTCTTTTGGCGGCCAAATCCTCCAAGGCAATGTCCACCACCACCCCAAGAATTTAGTTGTGTATCATCCCATTTTTTTGCTTACGCCCACCACTTTGTTGCTTAAAAGTACCCCAATAGTCTCTTACACTTTTTATCACCTACATTTAGTTGGCATATGACACAGTAGTTTACTAGTTTTAGTTGGGAAAATGAAAAATCGGCATGCATTTTTGTATTTTTTCCAGGATGATAAACAATATTTGCAATAAGTATCGCATGTTACATGTCCCGAAGGTGCCAAATGAGTTTCTGATTATTAGCGATAATAAGGTTTCTCCCTGGTCATCTGGTAGCATGTAGTAGCTCATAGTAGTTGCTTCACGGTAGCACTGGATTTGCTTAAACGGGTATATGAGTTGCTTACTTCCAACATTTTTTTTTGCTATGCACCTTTTTGTTTTTGTCAATTAGCGATAATAAGGTTTCTCCCTTTTTGTTTTTGTATTTTATTCAATATGTTCATTTCCCGGTTATGTTCATGAACCTGTAACATAGGGTGACGTTACATTTTTTTTTTCTAGATGTACTCATGTTTTATGTATGTATGGTTTTACCCATGGTTTTAACACTGATTTTTCTGCCATATACCAGGAATAATGGATGGCAGCAGTAAGGGCATTCAGGAAGACCGCCCTTCAGTCAACTAATGCACAAACTTGCCCAAAACACAAACCAACCCCAAAACCCCAATGGAAAAATAGCCTAAAACATGTTCTCCGAGGGTTTCTTTGTGTTTCTTTCTAGCTGGCCGCAAATCCATGAGTTGCCAGCATCTCAACACAAACTTGCCTAAAAGATCACCCCTAGGTACTCGTTGGAGTGCCTATTACACAGGATTGGGTTGCTTTGACTCTTTTTTGTATTTTTTGCATACACAACCACAAATCAGCATAGGAAAGCATCAACCATCAATATGTAGCATTTACCCACACCATCAACCAATTAGTTCATGCAACCAACAAAACCAGCATAACCTAGCCCGAAACCCCAAAGGATAACATCCAAAAAACTGATCTCCAAGGGCTTCTTTTCTGATTTTATTTCGGTTGCACTTTTTAGAATTTAGCTTTTTGTTTTACCACAAAACCATCAGTTGCCTGCAAAGCATTATGTACTTGCTTACATCTCAACACAACTTGCCTAGAATTTAGTTGCTTGCTGAAACGCAAGGCTGACCTAAATAAACCCAGTAGTTGCTTGCTAAAACACGAGTTGTTTGCTGACCGCACTGAACTTGCCAAGAAAAACCCTAGCTGTTATTTCCCTATTGTACAGTACAACCACGACCTAACATGAGATGACAAAACATTTCTTTTCGCTTAACAACAAGTCAGCCTGCAAAAAAACCCACAAAAATTGCTTGAGAATCACACTGGACTTGCCCAAATAAACCTTGCTCTTCGTTTATTTTCCTTAACATTTCATAATAATTTGGGGGGTAATTTTATACTTGAAGTTTGAATGTGACAACACATTATCACGTTATGTTGTATCTCTTGTTTTGCTACATTGGGATTTTTAATCGGGGGTGCTAAACGGGATAGCTGCGGGTAAGCTTCTCTTTCCCCCCTTGTTTTTTACAGCCACATGCTTTCTTTCTTCAAGCACCTCACACACATATCTCGAAGTTCATGAACACACACACACACACACTTATTCACTTGGACTAAAAACCAGGGGTTAGGCAAGTCCACACTGCTAGACCAGGCAACTTACACACATAGAACAAGCTAGTGGAACTAAAAATGGTAGGTAAAGACACAAATGTTAGGCACAGACCCCCCCCCCCCCCCCCCCCCCGGGGGGGGGGGGGGGGGGGGGGGGGGGGTAGTGGCTGTGTGTCAGGCAAATCACACATGCAGAATAGGCAAGTCACATTCAAATGTGAATCAAGTCAAATACTCAACACTAGCAAGTCACATTCAAACGTCAAGCAAGTCACATTCAAATGTTTAGCAATTCACATTCAAATGCAAGCAAGTCACATTGAAATGTTTTGCTCACATTTACAACTAGCAGTATCAAAGAACAGTACTTCCTTTTTTGTTGTTATGTGGGTTTGGTCCATCATTGTGTTGTTTGATGATGCACCTAACACTAGTATCTTCAGTACATAACCCATGCCTATTAGCTTTTTGGTTGCGGGGGTGTTGGATTTTTGTTTATACCACGCGTCCCTCCCTGTGTTTTTCTTCGTTGTTTTTAGCAGACCCCCGACAAAATTCTCAAACTAAATGAAGTCAATCTTTTTAGCAGAAACTTCCCAGTAAAACCATAACTTGGCTGAACCTACTCTGCATCTTGCTTACATTTCCTGACATGACTTGCCTTTTGTTTCCTTTTTCCTGTTACCTACTTTCTTTCTCCCAAACCAGGGATTCATGCAAAGAGCGGAAGAACAAAAAAACATGCCCAAGAAAGAAGCTCCACCACTCACTTTTCCAGGTATGCTTTGCACAAACCAAATTTGTTCCGACCAACTTGTTTTTGTTAAATGCCTTTTTTTCAAAGCATTTGCATGCTACAAGTAAAAAGTAAAGCAAAACATCGGTTATTTTTTATATGGGGTCGGCTGCAACATAGATGTGATTTTTGCCCACTGAGTGCACTGATTTTGCCCAAAAAACCCATAGCAGTTTGCTTTTTATTTTGTTGTTTTGCACTAAAAGTTGCCTGGAAAAGAACATCAGTAGCTATTTCACTTTATTGTGTAGTTTTTGCATACACAACCACAAATCAGGATAGGAAGCTTGAACCCATCAATATGTAGTTTTTACCCACATCACGAACCCAATAGTTCATGCAACCTAAAACCAGCATAACCTAGCCCAAAGCACCAAGGACAACATCCAAAAAACTGATCTCCGGGGCCTTTTACTCTTTTTTAGAATTTTGGTTTTGTTTTCCCCACAAAACCATCAGTTGCCTGCAAAGCATTCTGTACTTGCCTACATCTCAACACAACTTGCCTTAAAAAATCGAAATATCTACAACACCAACTCAGCTTTTCATGCACCCTACAACCTACAAACCCAAAACACAAACTAGCCCCAAAACCCCCAAGGAAAAGCAGCCTAAGACATGTTCTCCAAGGGCTTCTTTGTTTTTCTTTCTAGTTTACCACAAACTTACTAATGTTAAGCATGTGACTTGCCTGTGTTTTTATGTTGGCTGCACTTTTTAAGAATTTAGGTTCTATTCTTACCCCAAAACCATCAGTTGCCTGCAGAACATCATGTACTTGCCCAAATCTCAACACAAACTTGCTTAGGAACACCCACGTAGTTGCTGGTTGAATACATATTACACAGGTTTTGGATTACTTTTTTGTTCCAACGCACATGAAGTTGCATGCATTGCCCCCTGGATGTTTTTCTTGTTCATTCATACCTAAGACTTGTGTTATCTCTATCCAGAAAAAGAGGTAGATCTGAAGAGACCGAACAGGAGAAAAAGAGGTAGATCATGCTGAAGGATATCCTATAATCAAGGTAAATTAAACTGCGCAACAGTCTCTCTTGTTTTTAGTTACACATTTACTTATATTCTTCTCATATTTTCACTGTTGAACCAAAGAACAATGGAAACAAATGCCCAAGAGGAATGTTTTTCTAGCTTCTTCAGGAGTTGCTTGGACAATATTATGTTTTTGCTTAATCTTATAATGCAAGTTGCTCCAATCAGCCATTGTTTTGCTCCACATATAGCAAATGATCTGCTAGGAGAAAGCCTTGTTTTTTGCCCTTCTTTTCCATACTGAGCTCACTGTTCATCCTCTTATAAGGTACAAAAAAGGTTCATGTTTTGCCATGTCATAAGATACCAAAGTTGTGTGTATATCATATACTTAGTTGCTTCATGATAGCACTGTTTTTGCTCAAACAGAATGTGTAATTTGCCAAGAACAATTTGATAAGCAAGTAACAGAATTGTAACATGTTGTAAACAGAGCATGATAGCACTGTTTTCATCCTTTTCAATAGCACTCTTGAAAAAGAAGTTGCAGCACAATTTAGATGAGTGTGCAGTTTGTAAAAAACTGAACAAAAGAGTCCAAAAATTCCAGGAAGAATCAACAAGACAGAGGAGTAGGTGTTCGGCAAATTAAATGGAAGAGCTGGGCAAACCTGATCTCCCTGTGCGTTTTTGCTTAGTTTCCTTTCAGTTTTTGTCAATTTCCTTTGGCTGACAACCTCCCTATGCCGCCATTGCAGGGTGAACCAAGGTTTCTAGATCTGGGGAAGGAGGCACACCTCTTTTTTCGTAGCTTGGGGGAGAAGAAGATGGGGATGCGCAGGTGGGTATGGTCAGGAGAAGGGAACGGCTTGGAGTCACGTGACGGGGGGACCAAGTGGAGTTGGGTTGTGGGAGGGTGGACATGCAATTCGCGTGATACAGTGGTGGACCGGCCGGTTTCCTTTTTTGCCAGGGGGGACCAAAACCTTCCTTTTATGGCCGGCTGCCAGGGAACGCTAGGGAGCAAACGGCTGCTCCCTAGACGCGTCCTTAATTAAAGGAGGAATCTCTCACTCACGAGCTAACTGATTAACAGGTCAAGAGACGCTGCACGCACCTGATTCCGGTGGCCGCCACCGCGGCCGTTGGAGAAGTGGCAGTAGATGTGGCCGGAGCCGGCAAGCAAAGACTCCTTCCCGGAGCGCCGCATCCATAGAACGCACGGAGTTGGCCAGCGGTGGCGATGTATGGGGAGCGGTGGTGGTGGCTGAGTGGTCGCCATGGGGGGGCTCTCGGCTCTCCTGAGTGAGCTAAGAAAATAGTGAACACCGAAGAAATAGAAACAGAACAAACACTGAAGAAATAGTCGTGTCCGACAGTCCTCCTCATTTCCCCCTGCATTCAGCTTTTTTTTCAAACCCTTTGCAGGTGGATTCTTCGCTTGCTAGTTACCTGGCACACATTCTCTTCATTCTGGTACCAGTGTCACTCTTGCTGCTCCCTCCCCTCATCTTTTGTTGCTTCACATTCAGACTCAGAGTTGAGTGGCGTCAGCATTCAGCAATGATCATAGCCTGGAGACAGAGAGCTCCAACAGCGGCCAGAGGTACGTGCTCCTGCTACCCATCCGGCGCCACCGTCTCGTTCAGATGGTCCTTCCATGCCTCCCCATACATCGTCGCCTTATTTACGCATCCCTGTCATGGCCCGAGAATCGAACGACATCGACCATCGCCACCGCGTTCAACAGGCCGCATCTGCAAGCACCACATTGCACAACATTCAGTCAGTGACAGCCTCATGGAGCGTACATGTTACATGTTACCACAGAGGCGATCGGTTTGGAGACTGGAGCATCAACCTTCTAGCTCGGTTACGCGCCAAAAAATAAAACGCAGAGCGCGTCCGCAACGGCAAGGGTTTGGCAAACTGCAAAGAAACAGAGCAGTGCATCAGTTGCGCCCAAAGCCCAGTTGCCACTGCATTGCTCTCCACTTGCACATGAAAGAGGTCAAAATAAAATCAAGCCGTTAATACAAGATACTATAATATATACCAGCAGCCCTCAACAATATCTGCTTCCAAACAAATGAAATCAGAGCAAATGTGATAATATCAACTCACCATATCTGACACGAACACTCATAAGTTCAATGTTAAAGAGTTAACTGACGGCGCTCTGCTTTTCTTGGTGCGTAAGCGAGCGAGAAGACTGCTCTGTTTTTGTTTGCGCGTCAGGCTAGCTGCGTTCGTTGAAAGGAAGTCTGTGGCTTGGAATGTCAACACTCATTGGGAGAACAACGAGGAAGGAATACTTTTTCAACACTATTAGTATTGCTGCATGGCGCTACATGGAAAATCAACAGGAAAAGTATTGATGCAGCATATTTGTCGGACGAGGGAGAGAACAACTAGCTAGCCGATAGGAATGACACTGGAATGGCCGGAAAGAGTACCTGATCTCCTGTTCAAAAAAAAAAAAGTACCTGATCCCACACCATGAGCAGAATATATGGTACTCGGAGTAGTACGCTTCCGGAGGGAGATTCAGGATTATATCCTACCTGGAGAGCCTGAGATGCTGTTTCAGCAGGGGCCGGGGGTGCTCCTGGCAACCATCAGGCACCACCGTCTTGTTCAGAGGGTCCCCTCTAGTGGTATGTGTAGTCCAACGCGTAAGTATGTCGACTAGCGCCACCGCGTTAGTCAGGCCACACCTGCAAGTGACACATTGCACAACATTCAGTCAGCGACTGTATGTGGTGTTGTCGAAGAGACGGTTAATTTGGCTGGCGTTGAGCTTTCCAAGCTGCTCGTTTGCCCTGCATGATGCACCCCACCGTCCCGAAAACTGGAAACACGGCAGCTCCAGGCGCAGGCGGTGCTTGTTCCCCACAGCAAAGTTGAAGACTATTACTACTCACTCGGTTACAATAATCAACCGGACGTGAGCCACAGCAGAGAGCTCAGAGAAGCATCGAATGTAGTGATTGTACTCAACCGTAGAGCTTTCAGCATTCGGCAGAGAAAGCATCGAACAGGAGTGTCATATTTCGGTTCAGAATTTCTTCAACCAAAGTCCAGACCGATCAGATTGTGTCTAACTATCAGGTTTCAGTCAAACATGCCAGTGGCAGTAACAGCAGGAATCCTATTTCGATCCACAGTTGAGCACTCTGAATCTGCTGAAACATCAAGTCTGAACCATTAACCGACTCTAATCAGTTCTTCAGAACCGACTCCGAATCAGTTCGACATCATATCCCATCTATTATTCAATTCACTAAGTAAGGGGGCTCTCACTCGTGAGCTTATTGAAAAGTCAGGAGACGCGGCGCGCACCTGTTTCCGGCGGCTGCCACCGCCAGAGAAGATTATTTAGTAGGCGCGGCCTGAGCAGGCGAGCGAGACTCCTCCAACGAGCAACGCATCCGGCAGAGAAAGCACGGGGATTGGCGGGCGGCGAAGACGGCGGGCGGAGTCGCGGCGCATCAGTCAGTGTCCCTCTTGCTCTTGCCTACCTGCTTTGCCAAGTTAACAATCAATCAGGTTAGGCGCCTCTGCTCCTTCATTATTATTGCTTCACATTCAGGGTCTCAGACTCTAGAGTTGAACTGCAGGACACAGCAGATCCAGGAACGATCATAACCTGGAGACACAGAGCTTGAGCTGCTACTTATCCCCTCAAGGGCAGGAGGTGCCCCGACCTCTGCTGCCCTCAAGGTACCCACAGCATGCTCGAGCAAATCAGGTGGAAGGAGTGGAGGAATACGGTGATCACCCGCCGCCGCCGCCCGTCGTCCCAAGTACAAGTCGCACGCGCACCCCGCACGCGGACAGATTACTACTTCTTGTATATATAGAGAGGGATGATGGCATGATGGAGAGAACGAGGAGGGGTGTGGTCCGTGGACAAAGGGAAGGCCAGGCCGTCCCGCGGATCGGTGATGTGGCGCAAGCAAGGCCCCTCCCTTCCTCGCTGCATCGCTAGGCGCATGCAACCACCGCTGTTAATCACAGAAGAAGAGGAAGCGTCAATTTTGCATCCTGATTGGCTCCCGTCCCGCCCGCCTCCTTGATTAATTACCCAAGCATGCATGGGATGGCTAGCATTAAAAGTGGGTCGGCTCCATGTCGCCTTCAACCAATTCGTTTGCCGCCAAGCCCGGCATCACTTTGTGCCAGCACGCTACAGTTCGGCAGCATCACTTTGGCAAATCAAATCTCTTGTGTTCCCTTCAGCAAGAGAATTTGATCTAGGTTTGGGGTGGAACTTGTCAGAATCATCTTGGTTTAGCACTGATATTTCTCCTTTACTATGAGCAACACTCAAGCAAGATCAACTTTATTTTACCCGAAACAGCCCTCTCTTGGGAATTCAAAAACGAGACTAACCAACTTATTTGTCCTTTACTATGTTCAAAAATTACATCAGACTGATTCAGAACCACAACATCCCCTAGAATTTGAGAGGTAAACAAATAAAAAACAGATAGGATTTCTCAAAGCCAACTTCTTTCTTTCCTTCCAACTATGACCGGGTTACAAAAACGTAAATCTACAACCCCTGCTTTATCATGAATGAAAGCAAAAAGGCTCTGAACCAAAACAAAATACGCACCCAGCATACAAGCAAGCATCCAAGCCCAACGCTACAGGAATACAAAAATAGTAAAAATGGATACTCCCATCCATGGCTGATGCGTCTTGGTGCAGACCAACAGAAACATGATTGGTGATCCTCCATTGCTTCCTCCACTAGAAGAAACATGACATGACAGGGTAGAGGGTAAGCCAGCTTTCTTCTTTTTCTTCTTCCTTTCCTACTGTATGATGTATGAAGAGCTACTCTACTGTTGCTGCTGCTCAAAGGAAAGGAGCAAGGATTGATGATAAACAAACAGAAAGACCACCTCCATCGCTCAAGAATTGCATTGTAAATCAAATTCCACACAGGGTAAACAAGCATGAGTAGCAGTAATTGACATCAATCTCAACAGCAGCTCATGAGCTTAGTAGAGTTCGGCGACGCCACAAAGATACAACAAAACTATATAGCCAGCCACCAGGCAACAACCAAGCTAACTTTGGCGAGCATCCAGCCAACAAACAAGGCACAAGCTAGCTGCACGCCCGGCTCATCTTGCCATTTTATCCAAGTCTGCTGCTTCCAAATCTCGACTCTTGTTCCCTCCTAGTCCTTCGTGCCTTGCCACACATCTTCATCATCAATCCCAATGGCGCCAACACCAAAAACTTTATGGCACCAAGTCGTCGCTGCCGTGCATCTGCAGCACAACAACACAGCATCAGATCAAGTCAACAACAGTTGAACACATCACACATATAAAAAGTCAAAAGGAAATAGTTAAACAAATTGCATGCAACGGTTTCATACGCCTTTAGCATATTTCTCTCAATCCCTCAAGAGTTAATTGCATTGGAAAGTCCATAGTGGCTGGGAAGAACATAAACAGGGGGTAGCAATTGACAGACACCAATATTCAACACTTAAGGTTCAATACCTCCTTCCAGCCAACAAACAATGCACAAGTAAGCCACCAGCCAAGAAACCAAGCCATTTGATCTTATGTACAAGGACAACTATCAGCAGCCAATATCATGCATTTGAGAACATGGCAAGGAAACGATTCTAGACATATCGTGGCAAGAATACGATAAGAGACTTTATATTCTATGGGCATGCAGCACTAAGAAATTTCAGTATATTTGAGCTAACTTGAAGCAATCGTCAGTGGCCGGAGAAAATACAAATAATCCATGTGAGGTAACAAAGCAGATCACAAGAGAAACATCTATCACGCATATGTGCCTGCTCCTAGTGCTTCACTTGTCAAAACTTGAGACTGTAATTAACAAACACATATGCTTGGTCTTTGACAAATAACCAACCAAGTTCAAGTTTCATTGTTCCCAAGAAATCTGCTACTAAAAGAACAACGCGACCCAAAACATAAATATGTTTACAAATAATCCTAGAACAGGACCCTTTCGTAAAACTAAAACATACTAATAATATGGCCATCCGTAGCCAGAGACAAACAAGACGGTGAATAGCAAGCACACGGACATGATATGCACCCCGATGATGAAAAAGTAAGCACCGGTGATTATGCTTCCTATGTAAGGTAATTTGATTCGGTTGGGTTGTGCGTATGGTCTCCACAAGAGCAATGTTGCTTCAAACACAAGGCCAAACAATATTTGACGGGAAGGGAATGGAAGTAGAGGAGGGCATACCTCGTCTGGTTCCTGCAGCTCGTCGGGAGGAGCTATAGGCTTGAGTGCCTGCTGCTGTGAGTTCCCGCTCTTCTGCTTCGCGTGAGGAGAAGAGGGACCTTCCATGGCCGCGACTGTCGTGGAAAGGAACAGCAAGAAATGGTTCCATCACTATGGTTGTCTTTTTAAGAACATGATCATGCAAGAAACATGAGGGGTTTTTATTTCAAATTCAAACAGAGCACCCAATAAACAAAGAAGAATCGGGGGGCACCAGGCACACGACGGGGAAGGCTTCGGATTGGATGAACAATCACCACACACACCATATGGCTGCCCTGTCCCGCACCTGCATGTGTGTGAGGAAAACACATCAAGGGATCACACCTTGCAATAGCTAATGAACAGAAGCGCCCAGCGAGACAACATCATGCACCCGCTAGAACTGCAAAACACCAATTCCAGTGCTCAACGATGCAGACCAACAGAAACAAAAAGTTGCTCCATTGCTTGTTGCAGTAGAATAGAAATATGAAACAACAAAGGGGTCAATTGGACACTTCATGGATTCATGCTCAGACATGACTTCCTTTCTGGCAGTCCACAACACCAACCACACAACCAAACCACAAAACGATCCCTACTTCCCCATAGCAGCATATTCCACAACAATATTACACTAGCACAGATACACAAAGGAAACAATGTAGTTGGGGGGACAAATTTCTAAACAAGGACCAAACTATCATGTAGCTGGGGGGTCCTTGCATAATTAGATAAGCCGGAATCATCATAGCTGTCTCCAGTTCCAGTGTGAGCAGTAAGAGGCTGTTTGGTTCACGCCCATGCTAGCATTGCCAAAATTCGCCACACCAATAATTTGGCACATGTTTTTGCTCATCAACACACGGGCATGCAAAGTGAAATGGCTGTTGAACAGATTCCAGTGATAACTCAACTCTTATGACTAGCCTATTTCTATGTCGAGACTTGAAGACTTTGGAGAGAAGAAACATGCTGCATTCATGACTATTGCTTCTATCAAGGGAAATTTCAGATTATTTTTAAAAAAGCTTTCACTTTGCATGTGTTCATCTTGCACAGTCAAAGGATTGAAGTTGAAAGTGATGGTGATTAAGAGACTACATCAAGCATCAGTCTATTCTACATCAAGCACCAGTGGCTTACCAATGCTGGAGTCAAAGAAGAAGCCACTGGAGGGGCAGGGTAGGCGGTGTTAGAGTCATGCCGACGGACTTGCTGGTGATGATGGGCGCTTTCTCCCCCGCACACACCACACGTCGGTTTCCTGTGAGCCTGCATGAGGAAATTGCATCAGGAAAGAAGAGCATATCAGCCTAGAACAACAGCACAACATCCATACGAAAAGTATTGGAAATTATGCAGTTTCTTCGGTTACGTGTGTAGTATTGCAGGAACATGTAGGTAGATATGGCCATTGAAAAATACACTCAAGAAGGATATGTCCTTTGAAAAATAATATACATATATATGATCAATTGTTCGAGGCACTTAATTGAGATTATCACAAACGCATGGTTTAATAGAGCTAATCTAGACTTATTGGAGAACCAAATTTGATTAGTTCAGTACCAATGTACTAGCAATTGGCACTCTCATTAACAAAAAGCAAAACAAGAAATAATTTAGACACTACAAACTGAAATTCAAGACGACACAGATATTGATGAGACGCTGAAATATGTCTAAGCACCAGAAAAAATCATGTCTTTCTTTCAATACAGCAAGGACTAGAATATACAAGGGCCATGTATTTGTAGGCTCAGGCATGACGCTAGTAAGACGGTAACTGTGACAGAAACCCTACTTATCATTGAGCCTAGCTTACAAGAACAACAGCCAAGAAGTAGGATTGCCCACCCAGTTGATCAATCAACTGACTCTAGTCTCATTACTTGTACCAAAAGGTCAAGTCTTTAGCAGGAAAGGAAATATACTCCCTCCTGTTCCATAATAATTGTCGTGGTTTTAGTTCAAATTTGAACTAAAACCACGACAAGTAATATAGAATGAAGGGAGTACATCACAGTGATTCTAGTCTCATTACATGTATCAGAAGGTCACGTCTTTTGATACATGCCTGCAAACACGGAAAAAACAAGCAATATTGTACTCCATCTGTAAAGAAATATAAAAGTGTTTTTTAGATCACTACTTTAGTGATCTAAACGCTCTTATTTCTTTACAAAGGGAGTATTTGTCTACTGAAATACATGATTCTCCTCCCATATTCTCTAATGAAGTACTTGAACAGAGGAGAGATAGGCAAGAGAAGTCATCACCTTGCCAACAGGGGGGCCAAATCGAAGGAAATTGAATCTGTGACAGCTTCTCCTCGGCCCCCTTCACACAAGCATGGGAGCAAACTTCCTGCACAGACCCCATGCACGAGTTAGACTGCGCACATCAGTTACACACATACACCACAAGTCCCCAGCACACATAAGAAGATGCATAGTATGATCACTCCCTCCGACAGAACCTGAACTTAAGACAGCTAATACAGTGACTAGAACTAAGCAATTAACAATTATATCTCCTATCAAATAGGCATCAAATTACCAGCTTTCACAAATGAACTTTATAATCAAGGGTTTAGGGACACTGCCACTCACAGAAAAAGCACGCCTAGTTGGTAGCAGAATCTCAAACCCGACAAAAAGAAAGAAGCCAATATAACTAAAAGAAACCAATGTAATCTTGCTGTCAAAACAGAGATTTCAATACAACTGGAAGAACATTGGACATTTGAAGATTTGAAAGGCCAATGTTTAAGCAGAGGCGCTCAGTTTAATATTTTTGATTGGTTTGAGTTCGTCTTCATTAGTAAGTACCATCTCAGGTTAACGAGAAAATCATCAATGCATCATCCAAATTTCAAAACAAATTTACTTCTGAAACAGAAATAGAAACAAAAAACTAACCCTCATCATGTTACATACTATCAGGATTACCAAGGCTGCTCAGATGTATAATTTTGAATAGCTAGATATTATCCTCATAGCTGGCCTCAGGTTAACGAGAAGACCATCGGCAACTAACCAGTGTAAGAAGCACTTTATTTGTTTGAGGCAAAATAAGCAAACAGGTAATTTGTACTGTGGAAGTTTCTCAATAACAATGGCAGCTGATACCAAAGCTGCTCAGTTCATAGTTCTGATATATAATGGCAAGAATACGATAAGAGACTCTGTATTCTTTGGGCATGCAGCACTAAGAAATTTCATTATATTTGAGTTAACTTAAAGCAATCGTCATTGGCAGGTGAAAAATACAAATACTCCATGTGAGGTAACAGAGCAGATCACAGGAGGCACATCTATCACGCATATGTGATGGCTCCTAGTGATTCACCTATCAAAACTTGATACTGTAATTAAAAAACACATATGCTCCAAGTTCAGGTTTCATTGTTCCCAAGAAATCTACTACTAAAAGAACAACACGACCCTGAACCCAAGTCTGTTTACCAATAATCCTAGAACATGACCCTTTCATAAAATTAAAACATACTAATAATGAAGCCTTCTGTAGCAAGAGACAAACAAGACGGTGAACAACAAGCACACGGGCATGATATGCAACCCGATGGTGAAAAAAATAAAGCACTAGTGATTATGCATCCTATGTAAGGTAATTTGATTCGGTTGGGTTGCGCTTATGGTCTTCATAAGAGCAAGGTTGCTTTACACAAGGCCAAAGAATATTTGACAAGAAGGTGATGGAAGTGGAGGAGGGCATACCTTGTCTGGTTCTTGCAGCTCGTCGGGAGGAGGCTTGAGTGACTGCTGCTACGAGTTCCGCTCTTTTGCTTCGTGAGAGGAGAAGAGGGGCCTTCCATGGCGGTGGCTGCAGTGGAAAGGAACAACAAGAAATGGCTCCATCACTATGGACTTATCTTTTTAAGAACATCGCCATGCAAGAAATAGGAGGGGTTTTTAATTCATATTTGAACAGAGCACCTAATAAACAAAGAGAAAGAATATCATTTTCTACACCAATCTAACGCACGGGCTTAAAAAAAGTTCAGTTTTTTCTAATTACATCCAGCAAGACAATGATGTAGGAAATACACAACCAAACCATCTACTTTATCTGTACACACTGATCATACAAATCCTAAGGGGATGCTAGAAATCATGTTATTCAGAAAGGAAACTAGCAATGTATGATTGGTATTGCACCATAGAGGCTCTTTTCAGTACAGAAACATCCTAACATGTCACAGGAGCAGACCATGACCATATTTGAGCAAGGAAATGAACATGGTAACCTCCACTAGGAGGCCAAGCTAAACTTGCTAGCATGCATACATATGATCAGGAAAAACCAACACATTAGCAAACCATGTCCAGACCAAGTTCAAGCAATTCCATGAGGAATATGCATATGTAAACAGAGCCACTACAAGACTGGTAGTGACCGGGGATGCACTGATATTTCATATTACGTGAAAAGACATTGTTAAGATGAAACTCCTACAAGAACTCCTACACAAACAGGGCTACTACAAGACTGGTACTTCAAGTACTGCCGCTGCACCACAAAGCAGCAGCAAGAAAAATAGAATATGTGCTGCAATTAGAAATCACCACGACTCAACGACCAGCATAGAATTCGCCAAGGGTCGATGGTCGTGAACGTGCAGAGCATGAGAGAGTGAGAGAGAGAGAGCAGAGGAGGGGACCAGTGGCTTACCACTAGCTATGTCGGAGTGGAAGAAGAATCGGGGGGCACCAGACACACAGCGGGCAAGGCTTCAGAGTGGATGAACAATCGCCACACACACCGTATGGTGGCTCTATCCTGCACCTGCATGTGTGAGGAAAACACATCAGGGGATCACACCTGGCAATAGCTAATGAACATGTGCAATAACAAAGGAAAGATGCAAAAGATTAAGTGGTAGACAATTAAATCAAGGAAAGAAACATGTAGAACTGATAGAACCAATCCACTGGTTGGCTAAGTTGATGCATTGTTACACTAGAAACGGAAAAAAGGGTTTGACTCCAAACCAATGTCAGAACTCTACATCAAACACATGCATCAGAATGTTCAGAACATACTAGTTCAAAAATCACAAAGAGGTTCCAATAACATCAGGCATTGGCACCGCGCCGGTTCCATCATCTAAAATCACAAAGAGGCTCTGCCGATAACCTACCAATACCCTGAATTTTTTCTATAGTTCCATCATGATCAACAAAGAATCTCACACACACTCATCAGATAGGTAGCAAAATCGTAACATTGGAACAATGTGTGATACAACCAAGCATGAGCTACTAAACCAAACCCAACACCAACACTGGAGGGTGGTTTGTAAAGAATGACTACAGGTAGGATGATCATTGTTGCCAAAGGAAAATTAAGCTGTAGAAACAGTTAAAACAGCTCCTGCAACCTGGCAGCACAAAAGAAACCACATCACCAACCTAGGAAGGATTTTGACGCTCCATTGGTGATGAGGGCCTCAAACGGTTGCTGCGCCTTGACGCTCCATTGGTGCACTAGTAACATTGACATAGGTCAGTACAATGCATGGAGATCAAATATCACTTCATTTCTACAAGTTCACGATGCAATCAAGTTACTTTGCATAGGAATTTTTATTCTCCGACTAGTGCCAAAAAAAGATATATTTATCCATTCCAGCAAACCTTTTGGATGTCTGACCATTTATTACTTATAAGGATCAGTACAACACATGAAAATTGGCATTGCACTATGTCACAAAAGGTTTACTTTGGTAATATGATACTCATAAATTTGCTAGTATATAGCAATCAAATTAGATCCAACGTTGTACAAGGCTGCAGCATAAAAAGAAAAAAGATCATTCCTACTGCCGGAGGTCACAGGGCGAGGAGATGAAGAAATTTGATTTGCCACAAACACTCAAAAGGCGTTTGGGTAATGACGCCTAGAAAGCCTTTGATATGTGCGAGCAAGCAATCAAATCCAAACATCCATCCATAAACACAGAGGAGAGAATCCAACAGTTCTCTGGTCAAATTGTAATGATGGTAGATTTTTTAATGAGTAGCCTGTACTAAAATGCGGAATCAAGCAGGGTAAAGAAGACATGTTTTTACTATCCATTATTGAAGTGTGTTCATGATCCTTGCATGGTCTACAGGGTTGCACTGCTAGAGATCACAGCGTGAGGAGATGAACATATATTATTTGGCACAAATATTGAGCTCAAAAGGCCATTGCATAATGACACACAGAAAGCCTTCGACATGTGCAAGCATCAAACTGAAACCATGCAACTTTCAGTAATGCAGTCGGCTACCTAAAACAGTAAAAAAAACATACTTGGATGACTCTAATCCATAAAGAAACTGCTACTGCAATACAACTTTTAACGAAATCTGATTGTTCCTTGCTTGATAATTCAGAACACAGGCATCTCATTGCTGCTTAACAGGGACTAAAGATAAGATGATCACAAGACCACTACCACAAGCACGTGACCACATAACAGAGCCCTCAATCAATGGCTAGATAATCTACACCACAATCAGCCACCTATCGGGCACCGGACAACCACATGGGCACAATAGAGAGAGGGAGGAGACCACGAACTCACCAGAACCAAGGACGAGACGGCCACCACTACATCGTGTTGTGGTGGCCAATACGAAGGGGCACGACAGCTACCGTTCGATCACCAAGCCACACCACCATCAGGCACCTTTAGCAGCTGAAGTAGATCCCATGCAGGCAGGTCGACGGACTAGCTGGTGGTGTTGGGCGTCTTCTCCCCCACGCACACTGTCTATGCTGCACCTACATGAGGAAACTACATTAGGGAAAAGAGCAAACTGGACCTCAAAAATAAATATACACTCAAACAGAAACCCTGCAGGTCTACAGTTTTTTTTTTATCACAAGAACTCAATAGTTTTGCACTGCCACTGTTCAGCAAGGACTAACCGCAGCCATAGTAGCCAGACACGGAGGCTACGGCACAGCCAGAGCCATCCCGTTTGGTCACCAAGCTAAACCACCGTCGGGCAGGCCAACAGACTTGCTGGTGATGTTGGGCGCCTTCTCGTCCACACACACTATCTCTTCTGCACCTGCGTGAGAAAACTACATCAGGGAAAAAGATCAAACCAGACCTCGATTATTAATAAACACAAACCGAATCCCTGCAACCCTATTTTTTTATCCTGTGTGTGGGGTATAATACCTAGTTCTCAGCACAAATCTATTTCGCATGAATTGTAATGTTGAATGCAAAAACGATATCTCCAAGAATTTCTTGTCCTTAGCACAACTCTATTGTTCTCAGCACTACAAGTAAACTACAGCTACAAGGGCGTCTATTACTCTCAGCACTACAGGATAGCTACGGCTACAAAGAAGTCTATTGTTCTCACCATTACATGAAGAAGTTACAAGAAGCCTATTGTTCTAAATGTAAGATGAAGAAGTTACAGGAAGCATATTGTTCTCTGAACTACAGGAAAACTGCAACTAAATGATTATTATCCAAGATTAATCTGAAATATCAAAAACTGCAGTTTTATCAGTTTCAGATAAAGCTTTTGCCATAAAAAACACAAAAAATCAACACACAAGTTATTGCTACAGCGTCTCGGGCGAGATGCCCAGGCTCATGAGCCATATTGGTCATACGGGAGAGGGAACAACTAGTGGATGGGAACAACAATGAATGGAAAGTGATCATCTTGAGTTCACCCACAAGCACAATACCTGTATGATCTACCATATGTTTCAAGTCTTAATCTTGGGCTTTGTATTGTCATGCATACTTTTATTCTTGCACAGAAGTACAGAAGTTGTGGCTGGTGTTTCCTATGATTGGGACAATCAACCATGCAATGCACGACAGAGGAAGAGAAGCTAAAAAATTAGACACCAACAGAAATGGAGTACCATGGCTATATCATCTAGCTTGGCATTACAAATATTTTTCATGCGGTTGGCTGTTCTGGATTTTTTTTTACAAAGAATATGTTGGCTATGTCTTACAGAGTCTTTATTTTGTCAGGAAGAAATTAGCTCAAGCGCAGATGTCAAACAAAACCTCTAAAATCAAGCAGTAAATATGTATTTCTCGCACAAAAAGAAAGAATCACAGAAAAACTATACCATCTCAATTCCGCATTTCCTTTCTAAATAAGGTTCAGAACAATCAGGTTGCCCAATAATATGCCACAAGTATCTGTCTTTGTGTTGGCATGCATGCTTTTCCTATACAAGATCTATGGCTGGAGTTTGTTATGATTCGGACAATCAAGCTTGCGATGCTGGGACCCTGCAAGAATTCACAGCAACTCTTGCTAGTCAGTTTCACGAACCACACAAGGTATATATACAAGTGTATTGTTTAAACTTGAAAACTAAAACATACACATCCACTAGACCACATACAGATTTTTGCGCAAAAGGATGCTAATTTAGTGTGCTAAACTGAAGTTGCTATCTTTTAGAGATAAGCCATAAACATTCACATAAACATTATTATTAAGGGATAGATGTACCAAACAATCAGGTTTTGGAAAAGAAATACTCCCTTCGTCCCATAATATAAGAACGTTTTTTAAGCTAACATAGCTTGAAAACGTTCTTATATGATGGGACGGAGTAGTAGAACCCGGCAACTATAGCCTCAAGTTATGCAAAATGACCAAATAAGCATACTACGGATCTGTTTTCTATCTATATAATCTGTAAGTCGTTTTCTCTGTTACCAAAGTAGTTTTCAGTTATTTCTCCAGCTCAGGAAAAAAATATGGTTTCGGTTAATAAAAAAATAGCCTAAGTATATACTCCCTCCGTCCCAAATTAGTTGACTTAGATTTGTCTAGATATGGATGTATCTAGACACGTTTTTAGATACATCCGTATCTAGACAAATCTAAGTCAACTAATTCGGGGATAAGAAGCAAACTGGACCTCAATTATTAATATACACACAAACTGAAACCCTACAAGTCTTAAGTATTTTTTAATCACAAGAACTCCATAATTTTACACTACCATTGTTGATTTTTTATACGAAAAGGTACAGGTAGACGTTAAGCATTTATATGAGCATGCATCCCATTCACCAAAGTGTCAGGATTACATGATTATATGCTCATCACTATCAAACTCCAAGCAACTAAATGGAAATTGACAACTAGAGTTGAAACAAAAAACAGCAAGGAAACTGAAAATCGAATTGCGCCAGGAACATAAAAACAACAGTTCCTACAGCCGTTCAATAGGACTGACCCTGCAATCACTCATGAAATATTGGCATAAAAACCATTTGACATCCAAACAGGGAGTCTCTTGCCGCATCCTCTGGGTCTCTCCTCTTATATATATATATATATAGATATATATATTTCAAGTTGGCCATCAACTCGCAGCGCGGAGTATATTTTTCTGCTGCTGGTAAGTCTATGGGGGCAAGTCTGTACCTTGTATAATAATCTGAGCATCACTAGCTGCCGGCCATCCTATTCTTTCTAGTTCGATTAACAACTACAAGTGGTACCTTGAATAAGTCACTCAAATAGTCAAATATATACATCATTTGTGAGGGCATATGTCAGAATAATTGATATGTTCCCAGCTGAGATTAAATTAAGTTACAGGGGGAAATCAATTATATATCATGACAGGAGCCTAACAACCCATATCCAATACAAAAATAATAATTGACTAGTAGAGGGTGTGCACTTGTACATCTTGTCGATAGCAAGCAAATGCAGAGCGTCGCATGAGGTGGATCAGTGCCTAGCTAGAAAGCTAATTTCGGTCCATCTTCATGGATATGCATCCAGCTAGTCTATTTAGTACAAACATTCCTGGAGGTATGTGTATTAATTAGCTAACATCATTCATAGAAGATGGATAGATAACAATGGATAACTAGCCATAAACATTCACAAAACCATTATTATTAAGAGAGAGATGTACCAAACATTCAGGTTTTGGAAAAGAAGTAGAACCCAAGAACTATAGCATACTAGAGATCTTTTTCTATATAATCTGCAAGTCGGCTAAAAAAAGTGTCATTCATCGTTTTCTCTGTTGCTAAAGGAATTTCAGTTATTCTCCAGCTCAGAAAAAAAAGATGGTTTCAGTCTACAAAAATAGCCTAGGTATATATACCATCGACAGTAAAGGGGCAGCCCCAGTGCATGTAGCTCCCGCTTGCGCAGGGTCTGGGGAAGGGTCCGACCACTTTGGGTCTATTGTACGCAGCCTTTCCCTACATTTCTGTAAGAGGCTGTTTCATATACCATCGACAGTACAACAGCTAAAATACAATGAGTTATCTACCTATCTATCTATGGCAGGCATAATGCAGTTACAAAGTACTGCTAGTGTTGAAAGTCAACAACTGCAGGTTCTTGTGACATCAATGTATGTAGTTACCAAATAAATCGAAAGGTGAACAAGTTGTTGGTGCATCTCTGTGCTCCAAGGATCAAAATCACAAGTGTGTTTTATCCAAACTCCAAAAAATATCTTAAAACAGTGCATCAAATATCATGTAGGGTCGTTTTGCAACAAACATTTAGTTTTGTTGATTCACAAGGATCAAAATGTACAGTTAAATTTTTCAAATTGACTAACCTGCCTAGTGTATAAGTGCAAAAAATACGACGGTTTGTTGATTCATTACATCCAGCAGCAGCAAGGGAAGCCCATCGAACAATAAATTTAAGACAGGGAAAAAAAATGAAGATGATCACTTGACTTGAATAATTTGGTATATTTCCTACATTCCCGTAGACCTTGCACGATTGCTAATAATGACATTCAGTAGCAGAGATTCAGTCAGAGCAACCCAGTTCTGTTAGCTTTTCACAGCCCGCTGTAGAATGTACATTCGATTATCTGGTCTTTTACTCCCATTTTATTATTTTAACAACATGTTAAACATCCTACAGGATCATAGATCAAAAAAGCGCTAGGCGTTAATTGTGCGTTTTGCCACCGCCTTGCGCTTTACTGACCAAAGCGCATGCTTATGCACAATTATGCGCAGATTAAGCGCAGTTATACGCAATGCGTTTTGCCAACGCCTAGAGCCTAGGCGCGCTTAAGCGCTCGCTTAGGCGCGCTTTTTTTAACTATGTACAGGATGGATGTTGTCAAGGAAATGATTACAAGATAACACAGAAATCAGCCATCTGCAGTAACTTGATTCAACTTGGTCATCCATTTTGTATCAAGAAAACAAGCAAGCACACAAATCATCACTAGCAAAGATCCAGTTTTACAAGTAAGTTTCCACTGCGTGTACAAGTACCAAGTGCCACCTTACTCTAAGTCTCTAACAACAAACAGAGAGCAAAGTTTAGCATGGCTCGATGGCCGTGGACAAGCAAGTAAGCAAGCAGACCGTGGTACGGAACATCGGAGGGACTAGTCAGTGACTCACCATCAGACATGTTGGAGCGGAAGAGTAATATGGGCCACTGGAGGGATTGGTCCTGCACCCGTGGCGTGAGGAACCCTACCAAATCGAAACGAGAGAGGCATGAGGAACTGCCTGCATCAGGGAAGGGAACCAGCAGGCCGAGCTAGCACCGTACCAAAATGAAACGGGAGAGGGAGGAGAGGGGAAACGTTCCACAGCAGCGCGGCGGCCAGAGAATAAGAAGCCTCCGAATCATACTAGTCTTCCCCCTTCATTGAGTTGAGTTGGTGATTCTTGATGGCGTTCCGAGCAGGGCGTGGTCGCTGACGATGGCCCTGCATCTGGCGCTGCCTGAGCCGGAGGTGGACGCGATTGTAAAATGTCGTGGAGCTCCTTGGCGGTCCGAGCGTGCCACGGCCGCCCCTTGTAGAGGTCTCCCTCAAGGTCCTGGGCGGGTTTTTTTATTCATTATTACATCCACAAGCAGCAAACGAAGCCCATGACTCTGTTAGGAAATTTGGAATCCACGCCTGCCAAACCAAGTCAGACAAAATATTTAAGCCAAGGGAAAAATTGAAGACGAGCATATGGCTGTAAAAAGCTAGTAGGACTGAAGGAACATCAGATTACACATATACACGTGCATAACGCAAAGAGATGCAGCATTTTTACACACTTATATTTATTCAAAGCATCAATTTGACTTGAATAATATGGTATATTTCCTACTTTCACAAAGACCATGCACCATTGCTAATCATATTCAGTAGCAGGGATTCAGAGTAACCAGTTCCATTATCTTTTAAGAACCCGTTGTAGAATGTACATTTTATTATCTGGTGATTTAGTGCAATTTTATTTAATAACATGTTAAAAATCCTACAGGATGTTGTCAAGGAAATGATTACAAGATAGCAAGGAAAACTTCCAACTTTATCATCCATCTACAGTAACTTGATTCAACTTGGTAATCCATTTGGGATCCAGAAAACAAGCAAGCACACAAATCATAACTAGCAAAGATCCACTTTTACAAGTAAGTTTCCACTGCCTCTACAAGTACAAAGTGCCACCTTAATCTAAGTCTCTAACAGGAAAGAGAGAGCGAAGTTTAGCACGGCTCGATGGCCATCTGTCCAAGTCCAACAATAAGGTCTAGATTTTCAAAAACTGACCAGATAAGTCCAACACCAGCCCACTCAACTATTGATGGATCACATCCATTTGACATCGTTTAAATAAATAAAACATAAACATAACTTTGCTCAAGTATGTTTTATCCACACTCCAAACAATTTCTTAAATATCTTAAAAGTGAATGAAATATCATGCAGAGTCTTTTCTACAACATAACATTTAGCAATGGTCCGCCCAAACAAACATGAAGCACTAATATGCAACTTTCAGGAATGCAGCCTGCTAACTAAAACAGTGAAAATAACAACATACTTGGATGATTCTAATCCATAAAGAGAATATTGCTTCAACACAACTTTTAACGATATCTGATTGTTCCTTGATTGATAATTCAGAACACAAGGTTCTCATTGCTGCTTAACATAGACTAGAGATAAGATTGTCACAAGACCACCACCACAGGCACCATGACCACATAACCGAGTCCTCAATCAATCGCTCGATGGTCTACACCACAATCAACCACGACAAGATGGTCGGACAATCTCTGGGAACAAGGGAGAGAGGGAGGAGACCATAAACTCACCAGAACCAAGGACGAGACAGTCATCACCGCATTGTGCTGCAGGGGAAGTCGGAGTAGTGGCCGAGAAGGAGATACACCACCGAAGCCGTAGTAGCTGAGCTCAGAGGTTACAACTCAGCCATCACCATCCCGTCAGTGATGGCGACCAAAACAAAGGGGCATGGCAGTGACCATTCGGTCACCAAGCCACACCACAGCCGGGCACCTTTAGCAGCTGAAGTAGATCTCACGTAGGCAGGCCGACGGACTCGCTGGTGATGTTGGGCACCTTCTCCCCCATGCACCATCCTTTCTGCACCTGCATGAGGAAAATACATCAGGGAAATGGAGCAAACTGGACCTTGATTATTGATATACACAAAAAACTGAAACCCTACAAGTCTAAAGTTTTTTTGAATCACAAGAACTCCACAATTTTGCAGTGCCGTAGACATTAAGCATTTATATGGTGCGTGCATCCCATTCACCAAAGAGTCTGCATTACATCATCACTATCAATCTCCAAGCAAGCAAGTGCAAAACTGAAATCAGCTAGAGTTGAAACAGAAAAGAGCAAGGAAACTGAAATCAAATTGTGCCTGGAACATAAAAACCACAGTTCATGCAGCCGTTCAATAGGACTGGGCCTGCAATCACTCTAGATTGATTGGCATAAAAAACATTCGACGTCCAAACAAGGAGTCTCTTGTCGCATCCTGTAGGTCTCTTCTCTTACATTGCCATGACTTTCAAAGTTCATACGTATATATATATATATATATATTTCAATTTGCTGGCCATCAACTTGCAGCGCGGAGTATATTTTTTTGCTGCTGGTACATGGATATAGTCTATGGGGGCAAGTCTATACCTTGTATAATAATCTGGGCATCACTAGCTGCCGGCCAGACTTCTCTTTCTCGTTCCATGAGCAGTAAGGAATTAACAACTACAAGTGGTACCTTGAATAAGTCGCTCGAATATAAACATTATTTGTGAGGGCATAAGTCAGAATAACTGATATCTTCCCAGGTGATATTAAATCAAGTTCCAGGGGAAAAATCAATTATATATCATGACAGGAGCCTAACAACACATTTCCAATACAAAAAATAATAATTGACTAGCAGAGGGTGTGCACTTGTACAACTTGTCGATAGCAAGCAAATGCAGAGCGTGGCATGAGGATATTTTCCTGGATATTAATTAGCAATATATACGATGTTAGAAAGCTAATTTCGGTCAACATAATCTGCAAGTCGGCTAAAAGAAGTGCCATTCATCGTTTTCTCTGTTGTTAAAGGAGTTTCGGTTATTCTCCAGCTCAGAGAAAAAAAGGTGGTTTCAGTTTACAAAAATAGCCTAAGTATATATACTATAAACAGCACAGCAGCTAAAATACCATGAGTTATCTACCAATCTATCTATGGCAGGCAGAATGTAGTTACAAAGTACTGTAGCAAGTGTTGACTGTTGACACTCAACAAGTTCATGTTCTTGTGACATCAGTGTATGTACTTAGTACCAAATAAATCAAAAGGTGAACAAGTTGTTGGTGCATCTCTGTGTTCCAAGAATCAAACTCACAAGTATGTTTTATCCAAACTCCAAAAATTATCTTAAAACAGTGCATGAAATTTATGTGGGCTAATTTTACAACAAAACATTTAGCTTTGTTGATTCACATGGATCAAAATGTACAGTTAACAGTTCCAAGTTGACTAACCCGCCTAGTAGTGTATAAGTGCAAAAAAGATGATGCCAATTAATTACTCACTGGAGCAAGTCAATCCATGTTAATTGTTCCAATAAGAAATCTGGGAGGTGGAGATGTGAAATAAAAAAAATTGATGTCTTGTTGGTTCATTGCACCAACAAGCTGCAAAAGAAGCACATGGCTCTGTTAGGAAATATGGGAACCAGACCTGCCAAACCGAGTCGAACAAAAAATTTATGCCGCGGAAAAAAATGAACACGAGCATGTGGCCATAAGAAGCTCGTAGGACCCAAGGAACATCGGGTCATGCATATAAACGTGCATAATGCATAGAGATGCACCATTTTTACGCACTTACATTTATTTAAAGCATCCATTTGACTAGAATAATTTGGTATATTTCCTAGGTTCACGAAGAGCTTGCACGATTGCTAATAATGGACACTCAGTAGCAGAGATTCAGTCAGTTGTATTAGCTTTTTCACAAGCCGCTGTAGAATGTACGTTTGATTATTTACTGCCATTTTATTATTTGAACAACATGTTAAAACATCCTTGAGGATTGATGGTGTCAAGGAAATGAGTACAGGATAGCACACGAATCAGGCATCTGCACTGCAGTAACGTCATTCAACTTGGTCATCCATGTGGGATCCAGAAAACAAGCAAGCACACAGAATCAAAGAATCATCGCTAGCAAAGATGCACTTTTGCAAGTAAGTTTCTACTCCTTGTACAAGTACCTCTAATAAGAGAGCTTTTAGGGATTTCATTATGAACTACATATATACATATGTAGTCCACAGTGGAATCTTTCAAAGGTGTTGTATTTAGGGACAGACAGAGGGAGTGATAAGTCTGTCTCGAACAGGAAAGAAAGAAAGAGCAAAGTTTAGCATGGCTGGATGGCCGGCCGGCCGTGGAGAAGCAAGCAAGCAGACTGTGGTGGGTTACCATTAGCGATGCTGGAGTGGAAGAGGAATAGAAGAGGGGCCGAAGTGGAGCTGGCTCTGTCCTGCCTGCCGCACCTGCGCGTGTGAACAAGTGCTGCATGCATCAGGGAAGGGAACCAAATCAAAATCGAAAGGAACCAGCAGGCCTAAGGTAGCACCGTACCAGATCGAAACAGAATCATACCAAGTCCTCCTCCACCTGCATCGATTTGAGTTGTTGGTGATGCGGGACGGCATGGGAGCAGGGAACGGCTCTCCATCTGGCGCCGCCTGAGCCTGAGCCTAAGCCTGAGCCTAAGCATGAGCATGAGCCTGAGGTGGTCGCGATTGGAGGTGTCTCGTCTCTTCTCTTCTCTTCTCTTATGATGCGGTGTGAGGAGGGGAGCGGCGTGGTCCGAGGTCGGCGGCGAGGTCTGAGCAGGGGCGAGCCGAGGTGTGAGCTGGGGCTGGTGGCGGCGGCGGGTTTGGGTGGGGAGAGGAACCAATCTCGGGTGGGTGGGTGAGTGATTTATTTTCTCTCCTCGCTCACCACTCATTGGATTGGTTGGTTTGCACCTCCCGCGGATCCATCCAAGCCCACGCTGCTCGTTCATTGGCCGAGTACCATCTCCCACGGATCGATGCTCTGATCCAACGGTGGACGTACTCAACACTCACATCCAACCGTACGTCCTCTCCTCTCTCTCTTTTTGCTGCTTCATCATTGGTCATTGCGACCTCGCACGGATCAATGCCCCTCTTCAATCGATTCCAGCCGAGCGAGAGCGAGCTGGTCTACGGATGAGTCGTTTTCATTTATTTAAAACCCACCAATCCTCTTCAGTCGATCTCGGCCGTCCATTCACATCCAACGAGAGAGGGGGAGAGCGAGCTGGTTTAGGCATGAGTCGTTTTCATTTATGTAAACTCACCAGCCGCTCAGAGAGCATGTTTTTTTTTTGTTTTTGCGCAACGGTGGTGTCCCATGCTATTATAATCAAGCAATAAAGTATACACATTGTTGGGCGGCGGACGCAAAACATCGGTTTGCGACCGGTCGGTCAGTCGAGCGAGCATCTCCTCCTCTTCGGGACCACAAGGGACAAGGTTGCCGTCTGATTGTAGATGCGTTTGGGTTGGGTGGCTTTTTTTTTTTTTTTGCATCCGGGCAGGCCGTTTTGTAGATGGTCCAAGTGATGTTTTTCTTTTAGTTTTTTGGATTGGAAAGAAAGGAAAAAAAGGAATGAAATGAAATTGGTTGGCAGGAAGCCGGTGATGAGCGGAGCGGAGCGCTCGATGGAATTGAATGGATGCATGTGTTGAAAAGAAAAGAAAAGAAAAAAGGGGCTGGCGTTTTGGCTCCCGGGAGCATTTGCCGAGATCCAATTCGTTTTCGTGCGCCAACTATTTTTTTTATTTAAAATGATTGCAACATTGGGAAAGACCCGAAATCCAAAAGCCACCACGTATGTATGTATGTATGTATGTATGTATGTATGTATGTATGTATGTATGGATAGCTACGTGTTCATTGGTCCGAGTCGATCTCAGTCGTCCGTCCAAATCCGACGGATAGGGCTTTTGACTGTCCTGGTAGGATACAGAGAATTAGATGATCTCATCTGGCGCCTTCTCATTGCTCAATCCTTGCCCTCCCACAGATCGCTCCTTCCTTCCTCCTAAACCCCACGTCATGCGGATCACGCTCCGTCGGCGCTGTTCGTGTAACTACCGTTGGATTTCCGGTTGACCGGGTGACCTATAGGGGGTGACGAATGTTGATCTCGAAGGTACGCTCCACGAGCAAAGCGGACGAGAAAGGAAGGTGGCTCGTCCGTGGCTTAACTTTTGTTTCGTGTGGGTTGCCCGAAGAACTGTATGACGCTCACTCGCCGTGGTTTCACCTAGTCCATGTAGTTGAGCGCTATTCATATTGTGAGTTAAAAAGAGTGGGGAGTCGATCAAACGGGTGGCGTGCATTCCGTTCACGGCGGCCAGCCATGGCAAGATGGCTCGGTCGTGGAACCGCATCACACAACGACGGCGGCCGGCCGTGGCAAGATGGTTGGGTCGTGGTAGCGCATCTCACAACGACGACGCCCGGGGTGGTACTCCATCGTGCTTCGGCAAAGGGGTGATTCGTGGCACGACGGCGACTCGAAGTCGTCCCTGGGCATTGCCGATGGAATTGAGTGGGCAACTTGGACGGCAAGTGCAAACGCGAAGATGGTTGGTGTTGAGCTTATTAGCACGGCCGGGCTGCATGGTCCATGAAATGGAATGCAAGGTGGAGCTGGATGGTCGGTCGGCGACCCAAGACAAGAAGTGATTGTTGCGCACGAGTGGGTGACGCCGAGCGACTTGGACAACCCGAGTGATGGATAGAGGCGAAGACGACGGCGGCTGGCATCGCGATGGTTGGAGCTCATCGGCGCGTCGCACGCACGCACGCCCACGACGAGAAGGTGGCCGGGTTCCGAGGGCCGGCGACGTGCAAGCATTGCATGAATACAAAGAGGTTGTGTTTTTTGATGGATGCATGCATGGATAACGCATGCTGTGTGTGTGATACGTGCGTGAAGGAGGGTAGTATGATGATGATGATGAAGAGCGATCATCTCTCTCAGTAGGTACGCACGCACGCATCGTTCTGATGCAGAGGCGGGGGGCAGTCCTCCTTTTCTAAAAAAAAAAGGTAAGCACGCACGCACGTGCTGCTCTCATCAGGCATATACGCAATGCATGCATATCGGCATGCATAGCATCATGGTGTAGATATGGATGGCTACCGTACTGTGGTTGTGTCGATGGGATCCGATCCTTTGCCGCCGCCGAGAACATGGTTGGCCGCGGATGCATCTCGGGTGCCGGTTCTTGGGCAAGAAAGCTGGAGTCGATGGAAGGTGGAGCTCGATATGTGTGGACCGAGTCGAAGGTGGTTTCAGGTGTTGATGCGGCATGGTGGATTGGCGGCGAGGCAAGACAAGTGATTGGCACCGCGCGGAGTTGACGGCGGGCGACGAGCCGAGCCGAGGCGATGGGTTTGGGGAGGAGAAGGCAAGTGATTTGTACAAGGTACGTAGGGTGGTTCCGGCAGGCCGTGGAGCTTGACGCCGGCCGGCGAGACAGACTATATTTGGCCAAGAAACAGACGCTTGGATGGAAGGAACCCAATGCATGCATGCATGCAGCGCTTGGAGTTGGAGCGATGGAAGGAAGGCTTCGATCAGGCGGATCGATGACGTGGCGGATCCTTTGCTTCCTTCCATCCACTTTCAACCTTTGTTAACCCTTTGCAGGTGGATTTCCTCGTCTGCTCTGCTCGTCCACCAATGGCAAATCCATCGGCGATAAGCTATCATCGCGAGCTAGAGCAGGCAGCAATCCTGGAAGGCAGGCAGCCTGTGACGACGCCAACCCTTGCAATAAGCAGCAGGAGGCCTGAAGAAAAAGGAGGACCACTCAGACGTATTTCCATGAACCAGTCAGAAATGACAAGAGAGACACTGAAACAGGTACTAATTTGTAGTAGCTACAATCCTCAGGCATACTAAACATTAAAATCCCACATGCTGGAAACTGCAATCATGCACGCACTGCTAGCAAAAACTGGTAGATTCACCACTCAAACAGCTAACACATAATCCTCACATGCTAAGCCAACCACCAGAAATGTGGGATTAATAGATCAAGGCACCCTGCCTGAAAATTGCAGACGGAATTGATGCTCTCGGACAAAAACCACCACTCACTTTCGTTTTTTTCTATTCAAGCATGACACGAGCAGTGCCCCAATCGCAAAAGCTACATTTACGGCAGCAAGAGCAAGAGAAGACGCGAAAAATGGGCGGGGATGCATGTGGGTCAAAACAACCAAGTAAGAAGAAGCAGGCCCGGCAGAGGCAAGCCAACATACAAGAATCTGGACAAACAAATCCCTGTGGCACAAAAAACGATAGTTGACTAGATAGAAAGCAGCTAGCTGTTAGTTAGCAAAACTGAAGATTCAAACAACAACGATACGAATTATAGTGCGTAAATTGCTCGCCATCGACCTATACGTGCTGTCTGTTGCTCAATGCGCAATCATAACACAGTTATGGGAACACAAGAAATCAAAATTATCCCCACTGAGATAAGGCGATAAAAGTATGGATCGGTTTTCCGATTAATACTCCGAGCGGAACATTACATGAACATGGTCCTTAAGAAATCAGAGAACAGTACCAATTAGACTCTGAAACTGATCCACACAACAAGACATCTTATAAAAAAGTGATGGACTAATTTCACTTGATTCAGTCCTTACAACATACTCCCTCCGTCCCAAAATAAGTGACTCAACTTTATACTAAAGCTAGTACAAAGTTGAGTCACTTATTTTGGGACGGAGGGAGTACTCCAAAGCACAAGAAACTCATACATAGTAGCAGTACACACACCAATGTACAATTTACTCTCCAAATCACAAAGGATCATTAACATACAACTCTTGAGCAGTTCAATTGCACTTGCCGCGGGCTCCCTCACGCTGCATCATCATGGTTCCTCTTCATCAGGCGAGCCCAAGTACACAGTAGTGATCATGGAATGATACCTATAATTTGATTATTTCCTAGCGATAACTCCGCAAGTAATGGAGCTTTTAGCCCTAATGGCAATGACCCTGAGAAAGAGTTTGAAGATAGATGCAATTTTGATATATTTATAGGGAGGAGATGTGGTACTAGACCTGTAAGGTTATTGGACCCAAGAGACAGAGATTTAGTTGCCATGTGTTGTATATTTGATGGTAATGAACCACTCAACATGTTTCCTGATGCGTCCAAGAACAAAGCTCGGGAAAACGTCATCCAAAACCAATCAGGAATAACATCATCCAAACTTGTATTTCCGAGACGAAGAAAATCAACGTTCGTCTGCCATCTAAGCCACTCTGGAAAACGGGGCCCCACTGTGCACGACTCTAAGTTTAAGCTCTTTAGTCTAAAGGGAGGAACCCAATCTGGATCAATATGCATTTTGAGCGAGTTGTGCGACAAGTTCAGAGACTCTAAATTCTGTAAGCCTGAAAAATGGTCCTTTATGAGCACGCCCTTGAGTTTATTTTCACCGAGTTCCAACACTGCCAACTTACCAAGTGCTCCAACTCCCATTGGCACAGTACCAGTTATCATGTTTTTACCAGCTGAAAGAACAATGAGACTAGTCATGTTCCCAATCCAGATTGGTAGTTTTCCGCTCATGCTTGCATCGCCCACTGAAAACTCTTGTATTGTACTCCACGAGCAGCTTGGCAATCGATCCATGAACTCCTCTATGCTTGTATTAAAGTTGTTATACTCAAAATTCAACACTTTCAAATTGCATAAATTTTGTAAGTTGCTCGGTATCAAACCCACAAGATAATTGAAACCTAAATCTATGACTTGAAGGGACGTCATGTTTCCCAGTTCTTCAGGAATAGGTCCATGCCAGTCATAGACACCTAGGTGAATCTTTTTAAGGCCGGTGAGATCCCAAAACCAGTAGTGCTCTAGTGTTGTGTTAAACGAGTTGCATGACAGATCAAGGACTTCAAGATGTGTGAGGTTTGATTTTGAAGTAGCTGACATTGTGCTGGTAAGGCCATAATCTAACAAGCGAAGCACTCTCAGAGAAGAATGCATGTTAAGCAGGTAAACCCCAATCCTGCACATGACTGAGGTCCACATCGCTCATGTCAATATTACTCAGCAATGGGAGATGCTTCAACCATGCAAGATCCACTGTGTGTAGACGATATAAATAATTGTCACCGATATCATCCTGCTGATAATTCCCACTAATATCAAGATATTTCAAATTTGAGAGATTACCGAGTTGGGAAGGTATTCTCCCACCGAAACCTGACCACGAGAAATTGAGGTACCTTAAGTTCTCCAGAGAGCCCACGAACAAAGGTATGCTAGTGCCGTTGAAGTCATTCCCACTCAGATCAAGATACCTCAATTGTTGCAAAGCAGCTAAAGAGGAGCTCATCTCATCTATCAACAAGCTCTGGCTGTTGAGCCTAGCGTAGCCATACATGACGGCATCATAGTCAGGCGTGTAGGTGTTGTGGAGATCGAGCTTTATGACATGACCTGTTCTGCTGCTGCATCGGACTCCCTCCCACTGACAGCATTCTTCGCCCTGCCATGATGAGAGATGGCCAACAGGATCCAGAAGGCCTGCCTTGAAGCATAGAAGCGCATCCCGCTCCATGCTGATGCAGGTTCCATTCCCACCTGACATCCTTGCTTGAGCACGGAAATCAGACAATGCAACATGGAAAATCAGTAGGCAAAGTATGGCCCCAGCGCCATGGGTGAGATGCTCAAGCTCAACAGCCATACTGGTCGGACCAGGGAAGGAAGCTAGCTAGCCGATGGGGACGACAATGGAATGACCAGAGAGAGTAGCTGATCCCACACCATGAGCACAATATATGGTTTACAATGCTAATCCAGGTCTTGGTCTTTCGCATCCACACTTTTTTATACAGTAGTAGTCAGTGGATCGTAGAATTTCTTAGAATTAGGACATTCAACCATGCAACACACGGCAGAGGAGCTCAAAAGTTGGGCACCAGAGCACCACCATTTCTGTGAAAGATTCACTCTCAAGGAACAGATGGACCTGAGCCTTCCCCTGTTCCTTTTTTTAATTCCTCAGATCAGAAGTGGAATAATTTCCACACGTAGAGTTTATAATATTTTTGGTGAGCCGCATAAAAGGTACTTTATGCAGAAAAGTATAATATTTCAACTCAGAATTTCCACTCAAAGTCCATGATAATCATGTTGTGTCTGACTATCAGGTTTTCTCAACCAACAAAAGGGAAACCTATGCTAGTGGCGGTATTAGTACTGTACTCTATTACTGTATTGCATCAGGAAACCCATCACTCCACTCATTCTAATTCGATTTTACCATGTCACTAATCACTCGGTAATTACCTATTGAGAAAAAAAAATCACTTGGCAATTCAACACTCTGAACTGAACCTACCGCAACATGAATGAGGCCAAACTAGGCGTTTCCCAATTTTCAGTAGCATTAATTTCGGAGGTTGACACCACACAAAGAACACATTCAGCCCTTGAGAATCACATCCCAAGCTCTTACTCATGAGCTAACTAAAAAGTCAGGAGACACCACGCGCACCTGATTCTGGTGGCCTGCTTCCGGCCGCTGTGGCCACCACTGCAGAAGAGGAGGGGCAGCAGGCGCACGGCCCGGCGAGCCAGACGAGCCGAGACTCCTCCCAGGAGCAACGCATCCTGCAGAGAAAGCGCGGGACTGGCCGGCGGCAGAGAGGGACGCGTCGCGGCAGGCGGCGGTGTAGGTCTGCGGGAGACATCCTCATTGGGGTCTCAACAAGGTGTGAGCTATTTGCAATCTGAAGCAGCGGCCGGAGGTACGTGCTCCTGGTACCTGTCTATCAGTGTTACATTAGTTTGTCCTGATCTGTTCTAGACCGTCCAATCACAAGTCCACTTACACATAATCGTTCAAAAATATTCCACTGATTATTTTTAAACTTCGGCACGCCTAATTTCATTGCAACTTGCAAGAGGAAAAAATTGCAACCTTTCTTTGTTAGATGGAAAGCACGTGCTTTTTTTAAGAAAAGGTGAAACAAACTAGAAGTGCTTATGATTCGGCATTTTCCCTAGGTTTTTTCCTCGAAAAGAAAATGGTATGGCATTTCTGTCAGTCCTACGTTTTTCCTTGCTCCCGTGTTTTGCAAATCCTCTGAATCAACGAGCTCCTATAATGGGCGGATGTGCACACTTCTGTGCTTGTGAGCATGTGAGTGGGCAATGTCTCTTTATTACACTGTTCTTTTTCAAAAAAAAAAAACAAGTGCAGCACCTCGCTTCAAATATGTAGGAATTTCTAGTCTTGAAAACAAATTTCTAAATCTTCAACTTTATACGTTTTTATTATTATTCCACACGAAAATAAATTTGATAATAAGAGTAAATTGCATCTTAAGTTTAAACTTATGTGGTCGAACAACGCACCACAGACACAGAATGCAATTTATGTTTGTGGTAGATGCTATGTAATTTGCAATCTGTAGAACTCCTGGTCGAGCTATCAAGAAAGATTGTTACCAAATGTAGTTTGAGGTTTTAATATTTTTAACAATAATAGATTGACGTACATTAATCACACATAAGTACAAAACATAAAATTTAGACACATGAAGAAATATTGGGTGCACTTCTCATTCTTTCTTTAGAAACTAATGTATAATATGAACATAGGCTGTGGCCATGAGTACACATGACGAGAGAGACGAAGCTGCCGGCAGTATAGGAGGTACTTGGGACCTTGAACCTGAAGCCCAGCCAAAAAGTAATTTCTTTCTTCCAGTTTCTTCCTCCTTTTTCACAGTTAGTATGTAAGTTTGTTATATGGGTTAGTTGGATATAAATGTCACTATAAAAAATGCTATAAAACTATTCTACCAAATGTGCTGTGAGTTTTATAACCGTTATCAAGAATAGATTGTTGTAGATTAATCACACATATGTACAAAATGTAAAATTTGGACACAGAGAGAAATATTGGGTGAACTTTTCTTTCGTTCTTTAGATGCTAACTAATGTACAATATGAACAGAGAATAAGCATGGCTGGAGAGACAAAGCTGCCTGCTGTATAGGAGATAATCGGGACCCTGAACCTGAAGCCCAGCCACAGAGTAATTCCCTTCTCCCATATGTACAGAATGTAAAATATGGACACATAAGGAAATATTGGGTGCACTTTTCTTTCTTTCTTTCTTTCTTTAGATACTAACTAATGTACAATATGAACAGAGAATAAGCATGGCTGGAGAGACGATGCTGCCGGCAGTATAGGAGGTACTTGGGACCCTGAACCTGAAGCCCAGCCACAGAGTAATTCACTTCTTCCTGTTTCATGCTCCTTTTTCACAGCTATTATGTAAGTCACTACCCCAAACAGACTTTTCCGTGACGGTTTATAAGATTCGTGAAGGTTACGAGTCCTCCTTCAGGAACGTGCGACGTTTGTGACGTGAATGGCGTACCGAGGCGAATGGGTCGAGTCAATCCTGAAGGGCCGCATATTAACCTTCAGGAATACGAGAAGCCTTCAGGAACGTGGCCCGTATTCGTGAAGGGAGCCGATCCACGTCGGGAATAAAATCTTGCGCACGTACGTGACGGTACACCGCCTTCAGGAACGTGGCTAGGAGTGAGCAGGGCGCGCGAATTTTGGCTAGGAGCAAGCAAGGCACGCGATTTTTCTGCTCGGGAGTAGTTTTCGCGCCGGTTGTGCCCCCATCGCTGACGTGGATGGGCCCAACGTCAGGAACGACTGGTCAAAATCCCTAAAACAAACTCCTACGCGTGCCCATCCCCTGTTTTGCATCTCGCCGCCCCTCCTCCAAACCCCTCATGGCCGCCGCGCCCTCCTCCCAATCCCCCATGGTCGCCGCCTCCCGTCCGGTGCCGCCGCACCACACAGCCGGCGGTTGACCCCACACCGCTGCTGCTACCACTCCTCCAGCGCCATCTCCCCCCATCGACCGCCGCCCTGTCGCCCCGTCGCCGTCCAGCCAATCGCCTCCGTCGCCGGCCAACGCTGCCCCGTCGACGTCCAGCCACCCCTCGTGCGCCCTCCAGCCATTCCAGCGGCGCCTTCATCCCCGACCACCGGCGCCCCTCGCAGTCTCGCAGTACAGCGCCCCTCGGAGACTCGCAATATAGCGCCGCTTCGATCCCCATCGACCGGCGCTTCCAGCGCCGCCCCATCGACGTCCAGCAGTCCCCCTCGTCGTCCAGCCACTCCAGCGCCTCTGCATCGACCGTCGCTTCCTCGTCTTCTAGATCTGACTCACTGCCTCGCCCTCTGTTTCCCTTGCAGTCCAGCGCCTGCAAACCGACCAAAAAAGGTAACAGCTTGTAGACCTTTCATGTTTAGTAACAGCAGAGATCACTAGTAACAGCATGCAGTGGTCATTGTTTAGTATTTGACACTTTTCTTGAGGTAAAAGATGCTATTTTTTGTTGTTCTTTTGAAAAGAGTGGCCGCAGCATCACTAGAGACTGTGATTAGTATATGATTCAGTTTTAAATAATTTATTTTATGATCCCAGTGCAAATGAATTGATATTTTAGTTGCCATATGTCTGCACAGAAGCAAAATCAGGAAGCTGTAGTTCTTCGAAGGCCAAGTTTGAGGAGTATATTGTTGCACCGCAACCCTCTCCATTGACAGGTCCAATGTCCACTCTTCCACATCTTTATGTTTGTTTATGTAATTTCTTCATTGCCATGTTAGATCATTAACTGTTATACATTCCAAATTGTGCAATAACAGCATTATTGAATGACGGAGCATGAGTGGATGTATAGTGGTTGGACTCACAGTAAATCAACTGATGAGTGGTATAACAAGACAAAAGAATTCATAGATTTTACCTTCTCTATGCCAAGTGTAGTCCAGAATGGAAAGATTAAGTGTCCGTGTGCTAAATGTCGAAACTATGAGAGCAAGAACAGGGATGATGTAGAGTTAGATCTGTGTCATTTTGGTTTCAAGCGGAATTATACTGTCTGGACTGTACATGGTGAAGGGCATGTCGAAATTACAGACTATGTAGATGCTGCGGAGGCTGATCGGATAGACACTATGTTGAATGATCTAGCTGCGCGTGCCCCCCCAATTGAACAACAACCAATAGCTTCAGCCCAAGCTTTCTATAGAATGATTGATAGTGTAAAAGAGTTGGTGCATGAAAATACAAGCCACTCAACTATGTCTGCCATAGCACAGTTGTTGACAATAAAGTCACAACACAATCAACCTGAATCTTGTTATAATGATACACTACAACTGATCCATGAGCTGCTGCCTAACAATTCCTCACCGCCAAAGGACTTCTATAGGTCAAAGAAATTGCTAGAGGGTCTTGGTATGCCATATCATAAAATTCATGTTTGTCCCAAAAAATGCATGTTGTATTACAAGGACAATAAGAATAAGCAAAAATGTGATTTTTGTAAGACCCCTAGGTACAAGGCTGGTTCAAGAAATCCCACGTAAGGTGTTGCGGCACTTGCCTATAAAAGATAGGTTGCAGCGATTGTTTGCACATGAGGAGACCGCAAAAATGTTACGATCACACAAAGAAACTCCTGGTAAAATGGTGCACCCACGTGATGGTGAAGCATGGCAACAACTTGATAGGGATTACCCAGACTTTGCATTAGATCCTAGGAATCAGCGAGTAGTTGTATCCACGGATGGTTTCACTCCTTATAGTTTGTCTGCTGCTTCTTATTCATGCTGGCCAGTGTTTGTGGTTCCTTTAAATCTGCCTCCTGAAGTCATAATTCGTTCTGAGTACATAGTTCTTGCTCTTGTTATCCCTGGTCCTGAACATCCTGGAGCAAAACTCAATGTCCTTATGCAACCTTTGGTTGATGAATTGACCGAGCTCTGGGGTGGTGTTCAAACATGGGATGCATATGGGAAGGTAAACTTCCCGATGAAGGCAGCCTATCTATGGTCAGTCCATGATTTTCCAGCCTTTGGAATGGTAGCTGGGTGGAGCACCCATGGAAAGTTTTGTTGTTATGATTGTATGAGTGATACCAAAGCATTCCGGTTAGAAAATGGTGGAAAGGCTTCCTAGTTTGATTGTCATAGGAGGTTTCTTCCGATAGACCATGATTTTAGAACCCAAGCTGATGCATTTCGGAAAGACACAATAATATTAGATGAACCACCTAGGCATTTGAATGGTAAAGAAGTAGAAACCCAAATGAGAGCCCAAGTAGGAAACACCAAAACATATGGAAAAGAACACAACTGGACACATGTTAGTTGTTTCTGGGATCTGCCTTACTTCAACAAATTGCTTCTTCGGCATTGTATTGATGTAATGCACAATGAAAAGAATGTGGCTGAGGCTATTTGGAACACATGCTTTGACATAACTGATAAAACAAAAGATAATGTCAAAGCGAGGAAAGACCAAGCTAAGATTTGCAAACGTCCTAAGATGAATCTAGTCGAAAAGCCAAATGGCAAGTGGGATAAGCCAAGGGCACTTTTAAGCATTGAGGGGAAGCATAAGGTCATCATTTTGAATTGGTTCAAAAAGCTATTGTTTCCTGATGGGTATGCTTCCAACTTCAGAAGAGGGGTTAATCTGAAGGATAAGAAATTGTTTGGACTGAAAAGTCATGATTACCACATATTGATTGAGCGTTTAATCCCAGCTGCTTTCCGTGGTTTTCTTCCTAAGGCATTTGGATTTGTCTTTTCGAGCTTAGTTTTTTCTATAGGCAGTTGTGTGCTAAACAACTCAGCAAAGACACAGTAGCAAGTCTAGAAAAGAACATTGTGGTGATTATTTGCAAATCAGGTGAGAGCTCAGAGAAACCTGCAACGCATCAGACAGAGCATCCATGTAACTGAGCACACCTAATAATTTTCCAAGAGAGGTCACAGAAGACACACGGTTTGATTGATGTCTCTAATTCAGCATGTGTAATACGTAGCAACCTTCTTCTTGGCTTGGGGGCTGAATGATGTTCTGGGCACAACTTACCGCCATCCTCGGAGCCCAAAGTCAACAGCTGTGGAGAACCGTTAAGACATGAACTAGTATGATTATCATCAAAAAGCCAAATGGATGGATGGGGAAATTTCAGGCTCAGGTTTTTCATTGGAATGCTATAAACACATAAGCAATAAAGACCAACTAATGAAATTTCAAGGTTCTATTTGCACAATCGGTACCAGTAAACAAGTACTATATAATAGAGGATACAGCTGAGCACTAACAACGAGTGTATTGTATTGTGTGAGTTAATTAGCTGCTGATATGCAAAAAAGGGTCATCATAGTTGTTGCACATAGTATGTATTCCACTGAGCGGGATCCAAAATTGTGTTTACACGATTGAGTGGTTTAAATTCAGATTAGAATAGGCTGTTTACAATGAAAAAAAGGTATCTTACTGAAATTATCAAATATTTTCACTTGATTCAATCCATACAATATATTGTGCTACGGTACATTAAGTACATGTAACAGATAATAGCACCAGAAACTTGTACATAGTATCAGTGCACACCACTTATTCTCCATTTTTTCCGCGAGACACTTATTCTCGAAATTACAAAGCAATAACATAGATATCGTGGGAAGTCCAACTGCACATGCCGCAGGCTCCTCACGCTGCATCGTCGTGGGTCTTCTTCATCAGGCGAGCCCAAGTTATAGCCACTCGTACATAAACCTCGTTATACAGCTTGTCAATGATATGAAAGTAGGCAATCGCCCAGGTTCTCCTCAATAACATGGTGCAGAACACTACCCAAAGGCCGACCATAAATCCTATGCCCATCCCAAGGTAGAGATATGAGATATGATCTGCTTCTTCATGGTTGATACTTTGCTCTACATTAGAAGTGCTAGCAGAACAGTTCATGGAAAGAGGGTAGCCACAGAGACCGGGGTTGCCAATGTAGATATCAACCTGGTTGCCGAGGGCTTGTAGCTGCGGCCCGGATGGTATCACGCCTGATAAGTTGTTGTATGACAAGTTCAAATAGCTCAGTGCGGTTAGAACTGACAAACTAGATGGGATTTCACCAGAGAACTTGTTGTATGATAGGTCGAGGGACTCCAACTGCTTCAGAGCACCAATCTGATTCGGGATTTTGCCAATCAGCTGATTATTTGATAAGTTCAAATTGATAAGCCCAATGAGCAAACTTATCTCCTCTGGAATCTGTCCTGTTAGACTGTTACATGACAAATCAAGATTCACCATTATGTTGTAGATTTCAAAGGTATAGTCACGTGTCTGGCCTTTTGTGATTACTGGCATGCTCTCCTCCACAATAGAGTTCGGGTTTTGTTCTACTGATATGCCCGCATCACAAACATAGTCATTTGTGTCTTTATTAAATATGTCTCTCATTGCTTTCAAGTTTGATAGCAACCATGGTATGCTCCCTGATATATTGTTACATGCCATGTCCAAATGAAAAAGATTTTCAAGGCAAGTAAGGTTCTTAGGAATATGACCACTGAACATGTTTGATCTCACCCTCAAGATTTGCAATCGTGGCATTTTCTCGGGTAACCACATTGGCAGCGTTCCGAAGAGCCTATTGTGCGAAAGATCAAGGAACATCAATAGTGAGGCCCTCTGAAGAAATTTTGGGAATTCACCTGAGAGATCATTTTTGCCCAAGGAAAGACTAAACATGCGAGAACCAAATTGATCTGCAGAGTTTGAGTTGGGCACTGGAGAACTATTATCTGACTCCTTCCAACACTGCATAACATCTCCCGTTAAAATGTTTACCGATAGGTCCAACCGTTCCAGACCAGTCAATTGGCACATAGATGATGGAATGGTGCCTGTAATTTTATTATTTGCCAGCACCAACACCTCAAGCAGTGGAGCTTTTAGCTTTCCTGGCAATGACCCTGATAAAGAGTTTGAGGACAGATTGAAGAATGATATATTTATAGGGAGCCATGGAACTCGACCTGTAAGCTTATTGGACCCCAGATGTATATAATGAGCTGACATGTGCTGTAGATTTGCCGGTAATGAACCACGCAACATGTTTCCTGATGCATCCAAGGTTGAAGCTCGAGAAAATGTCACCCAAAACCAATCAGGAATAACATCATCCAATTTTGTATTTGCGAGACAAAGAATATCCATGTCGGTCTGCCATCCAAGCCACTCCGGAAAACGGGGGCCCACTGTGCATGACTCTAAGTTTATGCTCTTCAGTCTAAACGGAGGAACCCAATTTGGTTCAATATCCATTTTCAAGAAGTTGTCTGACAAGTCCAGATACTCTAAATTCAGTAAGCCTGAAAAATGCTCCTTCATGAGCACACCATTTAGTTTATTGTAGCTCAGATCCAACCATGTCAAGTTACCAAGTGCTCCAACTTCCAGTGGTACAGTACCAGTTATCATGTTAGCACCGGCATCAAGAACACTGAGACTGGTCATGTTACCAATCAATGTTGGTAGTTTGCCTGTCATATTTGTACCCCGCAGTGACAGCACTTGTATTGTACTCCATGAGCACCTTGGCAACTGATTCAAGAACTCCCCAATGCTCACATTAAAATTGTTATTGTCGAAACACAGCTCTTTCAAATTGCACAAATTTTCTAAATTGCTTGGTATCAAACCCACAAGATCACTGTAACCAAAATCTATGACCTGAAGGGACGTCATGTTTCCAAGTTCTTCAGGAATAGACCCATTCCAGTCACAATCAGAGAGGTGAAGCTCCTTAAGGCTTGTGAGATCCCAGAAGAACCAGTTGTGCTTTAATGATGTGTTAAACTGGTTTCCTGATAGACCGAGGACTTGGAGATGTGTCAGGTTTGATTTTGAAGTAGCAGACCATGTGTTGTTAAGGCCACAATTGTCTAAGTGAAGCACTTTTAGAGAAGAAAGCATGTTAACCATGTGGAACCAATCCTGCACAGGACCGAGGTTCGCATAGCTCAAGTCAAGATAGCTCAACAATGGTAGACGTGGCAACCATGCAAGATCCACTACATCAAGAGAATTGTAATGCCCACCAACATCAAGATATCTCAAATTTGAGAGATTACCGAGTTGGGAAGGTATTCTCCCACTCAAACCTGACAATGAGAGCTTGAGGTACCTTAGGTTCTTCAGAGAGCCCACGAACACAGGAATGCTTGCGCCATAGAAATCATTCCTACTCAGGTCAAGATACCTCAGCTGTTGTAATGCAGCCAAAGAGGGGCCCATCTCCCCTCTAGACGAAGACAGTCTGCTGTCGCCATCATCGTCATTGTCATCTGTGTTGCGGAGGTCGAGCCTGATGACATGGCCAGTTCTGTTGCTGCACCAGACTCCCTCCCAGCCACAACAATCTTCGCCATCCCATGACGAGAGACGGCCAGCAGGATCCAGAAGGCCTTCCTTGAAGTACAGAAGCGCATCCCGCTCCCTGTTGATGCAGGTTCCAGCCCCACCTGATATCCTGGCTTGAGCACGGGAATCAGATGGTGCTACAAGGAAAATCAGGATGCAAAGTATAGTTGCAACTCCTCGGGCGAGATGCCCAAGATCTGCAGCCATATTGGTCGGACAGGGGAGGGGATAGTGGATGGGAACAAATAATGGAATGACCGGAGAGAGTAGCTGATCCCACACCATGAGCACAATATATGGTCTAGGATATGCCACTCCAAGTCTTGGTCTTGGCATGCACAGTTTTCTTATGCAGAAGTAGTTAATTAGTTGCGCCAAGACTTTCTTAGGATTATGACCCCCCCCCCCCCCCCCCCATCATGCAATGCACGGCAGAATAATAATCGAGGAGCTCAAAGGCGCTAACCAATGGATGAGCATGGGACCATAGGACTACGAGCATTAATCATCCTATCAAAGACTCGCTCTATGAAATGAACGACTTGAGCACCACCAATGGATGACCATGGGCACTACGAACAGATCAAAATGGAGTAAGTTCCACAAGGCCAAACATGCTAGTGGCATTAGCAGTACCAGCCTATTTCGATTTGACTGTCACTCACTACTAGGTTTCATCATCACTCAGCAATCTTCTATTGAAAAATTAATACCATGAATCCCCAATTCAGCAGTCCGAATCTACTGCAATGTACAGTACTCCCTCCGTAAAGAAATATAAGAGCGTTTAGATCACTACTTCAATGATCTAAACGCTCTTATATTTCTTTATAAAGGGAGTAGTTTTTAACCAACAGACAGACAACTAGCAATTTTCACAAAAACGCATCAGCCCTCCAGGGTCTGACTACGATCAGCGTCTACCATGGGACCAGGGTACTACCATTTTGACGAAAGGATCACTAACAAACAGACCGACTTGAGCACCACCAATGGATGGATGACTGGACTAGGGCAGGGGGGGGGGGGGGGGGGGGGGGGGGGGGGGGGGGGGGGGGGGGGGGGGGGGGGGGGGGGGGGGGGGGGGGGGGGGGGGGGGGGGGGGGGGGGGGGGGGGGGGGGGGGGGGGGGGGGGGGGGGGGGGGGGGGGGGGGGGGGGGGGGGGGGGGGGGGGGGGGGGGGGGGGGGGGGGGGGGGGGGGGGGGGGGGGGGGGGGGGGGGGGGGGGGGGGGGGGGGGGGGGGGGGGGGGGGGGGGGGGGGGGGGGGGGGGGGGGGGGGGGGGGGGGGGGGGGGGGGGGGGGGGGGGGGGGGGGGGGGGGGGGGGGGGGGGGGGGGGGGGGGGGGGGGGGGGGGGGGGGGGGGGGGGGGGGGGGGGGGGGGGGGGGGGGGGGGGGGGGGGGGGGGGGGGGGGGGGGGGGGGGGGGGGGGGGGGGGGGGGGGGGGGGGGGGGGGGGGGGGGGGGGGGGGGGGGGGGGGGGGGGGGGGGGGGGGGGGGGGGGGGGGGGGGGGGGGGGGGGGGGGGGGGGGGGGGGGGGGGGGGGGGGGGGGGGGGGGGGGGGGGGGGGGGGGGGGGGGGGGGGGGGGGGGGGGGGGGGGGGGGGGGGGGGGGGGGGGGGGGGGGGGGGGGGGGGGGGGGGGGGGGGGGGGGGGGGGGGGGGGGGGGGGGGGGGGGGGGGGGGGGGGGGGGGGGGGGGGGGGGGGGGGGGGGGGGGGGGGGGGGGGGGGGGGGGGGGGGGGGGGGGGGGGGGGGGGGGGGGGGGGGGGGGGGGGGGGGGGGGGGGGGGGGGGGGGGGGGGGGGGGGGGGGGGGGGGGGGGGGGGGGGGGGGGGGGGGGGGGGGGGGGGGGGGGGGGGGGGGGGGGGGGGGGGGGGGGGGGGGGGGGGGGGGGGGGGGGGGGGGGGGGGGGGGGGGGGGGGGGGGGGGGGGGGGGGGGGGGGGGGGGGGGGGGGGGGGGGGGGGGGGGGGGGGGGGGGGGGGGGGGGGGGGGGGGGGGGGGGGGGGGGGGGGGGGGGGGGGGGGGGGGGGGGGGGGGGGGGGGGGGGGGGGGGGGGGGGGGGGGGGGGGGGGGGGGGGGGGGGGGGGGGGGGGGGGGGGGGGGGGGGGGGGGGGGGGGGGGGGGGGGGGGGGGGGGGGGGGGGGGGGGGGGGGGGGGGGGGGGGGGGGGGGGGGGGGGGGGGGGGGGGGGGGGGGGGGGGGGGGGGGGGGGGGGGGGGGGGGGGGGGGGGGGGGGGGGGGGGGGGGGGGGGGGGGGGGGGGGGGGGGGGGGGGGGGGGGGGGGGGGGGGGGGGGGGGGGGGGGCTTTCCGAGCTGCTCGTTTACCCTGCAGAGCTCCCTGCTTGGGCATGCATGATGCACCCTGTCATTCCGTACACTGGAAACACAGCAGCTCTAGGCAGTACTCCTTCCCACAATAATCAACTTGATGTGAGCCACAGCAGAGGGACTCCAGTAACACCGCCTGAGAGGGACTCCAGTAACACCGCCTGAGATTGTGTCCTGACACCGCCTGAGAGGATTCAGTAGGTGCGGCCCGAGCAGGCGAGCGAGACTCCTCCAACAAGCGACGCATCCGGCAGAGAAAGCACGGGGATTGGCGGGCGGCGAAGACGGCGGGCGGTGTCGCGCGGCGCATCAGTCAGTGTCCCTCTTGCGTACCTGCTTTGCAAAGTTAACAATCAATCAGGTCAGGCGCCTCTGGTCCTTCATTATTACTGCTTCACATTCAGAGTTTCAGACTCTAGAGCTGAACTGTTGCACACAGCCGATCCAGGAACGATCATAACCTGGAGACACAGAGCTTGAGCTGCTACTTGACCCCTCAGAGGCAGGAGGTGCCCCGCAAGGTACAGCGCCAGCTACCCACAGCATGCTCAAGCAAATCAGGTGGACGGAGTGGAGGAACACGGTGAGAGCATTGCCTCCTCCCGGCAGCGCCGGCGCCCGTCGTCCCAAGTCCAAGTCGCACGCGCACCCCGCACGCGGACGTATGACTACTTCTCATATGGGGGGGGGGGGGGGGGGGGGGGGGGGGGGGGGGGGGGGGGGGGGGGGGGGGGGGGGGGGGGGGGGGGGGGGGGGGGGGGGGGGGGGGGGGGGGGGGGGGGGGGGGGGGGGGGGGGGGGGGGGGGGGGGGGGGGGGGGGGGGGGGGGGGGGGGGGGGGGGGGGGGGGGGGGGGGGGGGGGGGGGGGGGGGGGGGGGGGGGGGGGGGGGGGGGGGGGGGGGGGGGGGGGGGGGGGGGGGGGGGGGGGGGGGGGGGGGGGGGGGGGGGGGGGGGGGGGGGGGGGGGGGGGGGGGGGGGGGGGGGGGGGGGGGGGGGGGGGGGGGGGGGGGGGGGGGGGGGGGGGGGGGGGGGGGGGGGGGGGGGGGGGGGGGGGGGGGGGGGGGGGGGGGGGGGGGGGGGGGGGGGGGGGGGGGGGGGGGGGGGGGGGGGGGGGGGGGGGGGGGGGGGGGGGGGGGGGGGGGGGGGGGGGGGGGGGGGGGGGGGGGGGGGGGGGGGGGGGGGGGGGGGGGGGGGGGGGGGGGGGGGGGGGGGGGGGGGGGGGGGGGGGGGGGGGGGGGGGGGGGGGGGGGGGGGGGGGGGGGGGGGGGGGGGGGGGGGGGGGGGGGGGGGGGGGGGGGGGGGGGGGGGGGGGGGGGGGGGGGGGGGGGGGGGGGGGGGGGGGGGGGGGGGGGGGGGGGGGGGGGGGGGGGGGGGGGGGGGGGGGGGGGGGGGGGGGGGGGGGGGGGGGGGGGGGGGGGGGGGGGGGGGGGGGGGGGGGGGGGGGGGGGGGGGGGGGGGGGGGGGGGGGGGGGGGGGGGGGGGGGGGGGGGGGGGGGGGGGGGGGGGGGGGGGGGGGGGGGGGGGGGGGGGGGGGGGGGGGGGGGGGGGGGGGGGGGGGGGGGGGGGGGGGGGGGGGGGGGGGGGGGGGGGGGGGGGGGGGGGGGGGGGGGGGGGGGGGGGGGGGGGGGGGGGGGGGGGGGGGGGGGGGGGGGGGGGGGGGGGGGGGGGGGGGGGGGGGGGGGGGGGGGGGGGGGGGGGGGGGGGGGGGGGGGGGGGGGGGGGGGGGGGGGGGGGGGGGGGGGGGGGGGGGGGGGGGGGGGGGGGGGGGGGGGGGGGGGGGGGGGGGGGGGGGGGGGGGGGGGGGGGGGGGGGGGGGGGGGGGGGGGGGGGGGGGGGGGGGGGGGGGGGGGGGGGGGGGGGGGGGGGGGGGGGGGGGGGGGGGGGGGGGGGGGGGGGGGGGGGGGGGGGGGGGGGGGGGGGGGGGGGGGGGGGGGGGGGGGGGGGGGGGGGGGGGGGGGGGGGGGGGGGGGGGGGGGGGGGGGGGGGGGGGGGGGGGGGGGGGGGGGGGGGGGGGGGGGGGGGGGGGGGGGGGGGGGGGGGGGGGGGGGGGGGGGGGGGGGGGGGGGGGGGGGGGGGGGGGGGGGGGGGGGGGGGGGGGGGGGGGGGGGGGGGGGGGGGGGGGGGGGGGGGGGGGGGGGGGGGGGGGGGGGGGGGGGGGGGGGGGGGGGGGGGGGGGGGGGGGGGGGGGGGGGGGGGGGGGGGGGGGGGGGGGGGGGGGGGGGGGGGGGGGGGGGGGGGGGGGGGGGGGGGGGGGGGGGGGGGGGGGGGGGGGGGGGGGGGGGGGGGGGGGGGGGGGGGGGGGGGGGGGGGGGGGGGGGGGGGGGGGGGGGGGGGGGGGGGGGGGGGGGGGGGGGGGGGGGGGGGGGGGGGGGGGGGGGGGGGGGGGGGGGGGGGGGGGGGGGGGGGGGGGGGGGGGGGGGGGGGGGGGGGGGGGGGGGGGGGGGGGGGGGGGGGGGGGGGGGGGGGGGGGGGGGGGGGGGGGGGGGGGGGGGGGGGGGGGGGGGGGGGGGGGGGGGGGGGGGGGGGGGGGGGGGGGGGGGGGGGGGGGGGGGGGGGGGGGGGGGGGGGGGGGGGGGGGGGGGGGGGGGGGGGGGGGGGGGGGGGGGGGGGGGGGGGGGGGGGGGGGGGGGGGGGGGGGGGGGGGGGGGGGGGGGGGGGGGGGGGGGGGGGGGGGGGGGGGGGGGGGGGGGGGGGGGGGGGGGGGGGGGGGGGGGGGGGGGGGGGGGGGGGGGGGGGGGGGGGGGGGGGGGGGGGGGGGGGGGGGGGGGGGGGGGGGGGGGGGGGGGGGGGGGGGGGGGGGGGGGGGGGGGGGGGGGGGGGGGGGGGGGGGGGGGGGGGGGGGGGGGGGGGGGGGGGGGGGGGGGGGGGGGGGGGGGGGGGGGGGGGGGGGGGGGGGGGGGGGGGGGGGGGGGGGGGGGGGGGGGGGGGGGGGGGGGGGGGGGGGGGGGGGGGGGGGGGGGGGGGGGGGGGGGGGGGGGGGGGGGGGGGGGGGGGGGGGGGGGGGGGGGGGGGGGGGGGGGGGGGGGGGGGGGGGGGGGGGGGGGGGGGGGGGGTCAACTTCAATCCTTTGACTGTGCAACATGAACACATGCAAAGTGAAAGCTTTGTTTAAAATAATCTGAAATTTCCCTTGATAGAAGCAGTAGTCATGAGTGCAGCATGTTTCTTCTTTCCAAAGTCTTTAAGTCTGGACATAAAGTAGAGTGGTCATAAGAGTTGAGTTATCACTGGAATCTGTTCAACCGCCATTTCACTTTGCATGCCCGCGTGTTGGTGAATCGCTGGCACCAAAAACCTGCGCCAAATTATTGGTGTGGCCAATTTTGGCAATGCTAGCATGGGCGTGAACCAAACAGCCTCTTACTGCTCATACTGGAACTGGAGACTGCTATGATGATTCTAGCTTATCTAGCGGCCAGAGGAGCAAGGCCAACATCGGGATTTGCCCCCTGCCTCCTCTCTAGTGCTTCTAGTCAAGTATGATCAACACTTCTATCTCTTGCGATGATGTGTCTGTTATTTATAGTTGTGCTGGGGAGTGTCGTCTTTAGAAGAGGATGGTGATGCTTGAATGCCTGACATTGGAAAACAATTGATGTTATTATCCATCTCCATGTGCTGCTGCTTTCTTTCTAGTTGCCACTGTAGTCATTTTGCTTTCATTTTAGAAAAGGCTTGTTGGTCTTTGTTTAGAAATTTGTCATACCAGCTACATTGTTTTTTTTACATATACTCCCCCCGCCCCGCGAAAATATTGTCTTAGATTTGTCTAAATGTGGATGTATCTAACACAAACGTGTATAGATAAATTCGTATCTAGACAAATCTAAGATAAGCTTTTCGGGAGGGCGGTAATATGTGCCAGTGTAATATTGTTGTGGAATATGCTGCTATGGGTAGTAGGGATCATTTTGTCACTTGGCTGATCATTGTTTGTTTTAACATGATTACTAGCTTCCACTACTGATTTGTATGATCTGTCTGTGTAGATAAAATTAATGGTTTTATTGTTTCTTTCCTACTCTTGCTGTATGTGATGAAAAAAAAAATCTGATTTTTTTCTATATGTAACTGGACAGTTGATGGGTTAGTGCCCCCGTCTTGTTTTTGCTGGTTGGCTAAACTTATTTTTTTGTTTGATTTGAAGCAGCGAGCGCCAGACTCCATGGACGACGACTAGGACCCCATGCCCAAGCTGGCGAGGAGGACATCATCTAGTCCGACCTGGACGACGACCACAAAGACGCCCTGCACAAGGTCGATCCCTACCTTACCACCAAGACCTTTTTTTACTGCGGTTCAAAATTCTCCTTCTCTGATCATTCAGTCCGCGCCTGATAATTCGTTTGATTAGGATGGTTGGGTGATATCTCTCTAATTCCTAATGAGATTCTGTATGAGGCTACTTGAATTTTGGTTATGATTCATATCATATTTGGCCCCGCATGATGCATGTGTGGTTGATGGTCACGTAATAGCACAGTTTTTGTTTTGCTACTGAATCTATAAACTGTAGCTCACATGAATTGGAAATAAGTATTATATTTATTTATTGCTGCAATGTTTTGGAATCTATATACTGTTAAGATCTTGATGGATTGGCATGATAGTATCAATCTCTAGCACTATAGTGACAAGATGATTAGTCTTGGCCTCTTTTGTTGGATTCTCGTGGGCTATCCATAATCTAATGATGAGGATATTTAGCTTGTTTACTCAAAAATTGGAGTATAGTTGATGAAATCTCCAAATTTGTGCTTGTGACCTGAGCAATACTGTATGCTGTTTAGGTGAAATAGCACAAGAATCATGTGTGTTGAGGCTGAACCTTACTCTGTCTCTCGTACTCTGAATTTTGGCTCAATTTCCATATCCATGTTGTCTGATCTGTTGCCTCCTAGGTGTCTTTCTTGATCAAGGTTGCATACTGTAAAATTAGACACATAACGAAATGGGCCTCAACTAAAACAAATTATTTGCATGGCTCTCATCTGCTTTCTCTTATGCAACAATTTGGCATGGTTTGAATTCATAGAAGTTTGACACGACATATTGATTGTATGGGATGTTTGGCAGCAACTAATATTGATGCGTGTGAGCAGGTTGGTCCTGGCTTTGCGTGCACACGGAATTTCTCGTCGCGGGACCTGGTGGTTGTCGTTGTGGTCTCCGGCAACGGTGGCGTGCCGCCTTGTCTCTGGAGGGGTTGTCGCCCGTTACCTCGGGTCGACTCCATCGATTGCCTCATTGGCTGCCACTACTTAGGTGAGTTCCCTGCCTCTCTTATTTCTGCTCTGGGACCTCCTAGCCATGGCCATACGTGATCTAGTGATAGTGGTCTGGCCTACAATGCTATGGTTGTTACATGTTCAGGCTTAGTGATATGCTCTTTGTTAATGATCATGATCCTGCCTTGCAACTGAGGGGCAAACATGTAAAAAAAAAGATGACTACATTATCAAGATCTAATGCTGAACACAAAATCCTATACTATGTTCAGGCCTAGTGATCAGTCTGAATCTTTTGCTTGTGCAGTATTTTGTTGCTGCCTTTAATCAATTTTCCATGCACGTGTTGACTTGTAGTATGGCTGAAGTACAAGTTCTACTTGTTTATGTTTTCATTTTTCATGACACAGCCAATGACTCGTTCATAGACAAGATGTGTTGTTTCCCTTTGTTGGTTTGTGGCGATGATACATTGAGTATATTCATCTAGTCACTTGATAAGCTGGAATCTTCAATTGTTCAAACTACATGGATACTATGCCTGACTTATTCATGATCTTGTTGTGCAGCAGGTGGCCGGGGTTTCAGCATGGCGTGACTGATGTTGCTGTAGCAGCCCATGGTCCTGTTGCTATGTACGTCCATGAAGTTGTTTGCGCATGTACGGCTGCTCCGTTCATGTACGAAATCGTAAAAGCGAGAGAAGCTAATTTTGCAGGGGGGGGGGGGGGGGGGGGGGGGGGGGGGGGGGGGGGGGGGGGGGGGGGGGGGGGGGGGGGGGGGGGGGGGGGGGGGGGGGGGGGGGGGGGGGGGGGGGGGGGGGGGGGGGGGGGGGGGGGGGGGGGGGGGGGGGGGGGGGGGGGGGGGGGGGGGGGGATGCATCCTACTAGTAGATGCTCAATTTGTTTTTGACATATTTGAACTTGTTTTTGCTGCCCAGTGAATGTCCTACTTGTTGGGAGAAAATGAAAGATGTACGCTATAGGGCCTGGGAGGATGCCTTTCCATTTGCTGTAGATACTTGATGTTTTTGCCTTGTGGAAGCTCAGCCGATGAAGGGATGTATGGATGTGGGGCAACAGGACAAGTTAAAGCCCTTCCATTTGTGAAAGCCCAGAGGATGTATGGATGGATGCCGGGAGGGTTTCAAATTGATTTGGTTTTCTTTGGAAGATGCCGGGCAAAATGACAATCTGTTTGCTGCAGTGGATCCTTTTCTCTGTAAACACAGTTAGTTCCGTAGTTGCTGCAGGCATGGCTTGTAATGTGGTTAGCTGAGCCCTTTATTTTTGTGTACTGTTAGTTGGGAACCTTTGGTCTTTTCATAGACCGGGCATCAATGAATGAAAAGATGGCATTTATGTAAAAGATAGAAAGAAAGAAAGAAAACCGGTCTAGTTTTGAACCAAAGGAGCATCTTACTTGGGGGGGGGGGGGGGGGGGGGGGGGGGGGGGGGGGGGGGGGGGGGGGGGGGGGGGGGGGGGGGGGGGGGGGGGGGGGGGGGGGGGGGGGGGGGGGGGGGGGGGGGGGGGGGGGGGGGGGGGGGGGGGGGGGGGGGGGGGGGGGGGGGGGGGGGGGGGGGGGGGGGGGGGGGGGGGGGGGGGGGGGGGGGGGGGGGGGGGGGGGGGGGGGGGGGGGGGGGGGGGGGGGGGGGGGGGGGGGGGGGGGGGGGGGGGGGGGGGGGGGGGGGGGGGGGGGGGGGGGGGGGGGGGGGGGGGGGGGGGGGGGGGGGGGGGGGGGGGGGGGGGGGGGGGGGGGGGGGGGGGGGGGGGGGGGGGGGGGGGGGGGGGGGGGGGGGGGGGGGGGGGGGGGGGGGGGGGGGGGGGGGGGGGGGGGGGGGGGGGGGGGGGGGGGGGGGGGGGGGGGGGGGGGGGGGGGGGGGGGGGGGGGGGGGGGGGGGGGGGGGGGGGGGGGGGGGGGGGGGGGGGGGGGGGGGGGGGGGGGGGGGGGGGGGGGGGGGGGGGGGGGGGGGGGGGGGGGGGGGGGGGGGGGGGGGGGGGGGGGGGGGGGGGGGGGGGGGGGGGGGGGGGGGGGGGGGGGGGGGGGGGGGGGGGGGGGGGGGGGGGGGGGGGGGGGGGGGGGGGGGGGGGGGGGGGGGGGGGGGGGGGGGGGGGGGGGGGGGGGGGGGGGGGGGGGGGGGGGGGGGGGGGGGGGGGGGGGGGGGGGGGGGGGGGGGGGGGGGGGGGGGGGGGGGGGGGGGGGGGGGGGGGGGGGGGGGGGGGGGGGGGGGGGGGGGGGGGGGGGGGGGGGGGGGGGGGGGGGGGGGGGGGGGGGGGGGGGGGGGGGGGGGGGGGGGGGGGGGGGGGGGGGGGGGGGGGGGGGGGGGGGGGGGGGGGGGGGGGGGGGGGGGGGGGGGGGGGGGGGGGGGGGGGGGGGGGGGGGGGGGGGGGGGGGGGGGGGGGGGGGGGGGGGGGGGGGGGGGGGGGGGGGGGGGGGGGGGGGGGGGGGGGGGGGGGGGGGGGGGGGGGGGGGGGGGGGGGGGGGGGGGGGGGGGGGGGGGGGGGGGGGGGGGGGGGGGGGGGGGGGGGGGGGGGGGGGGGGGGGGGGGGGGGGGGGGGGGGGGGGGGGGGGGGGGGGGGGGGGGGGGGGGGGGGGGGGGGGGGGGGGGGGGGGGGGGGGGGGGGGGGGGGGGGGGGGGGGGGGGGGGGGGGGGGGGGGGGGGGGGGGGGGGGGGGGGGGGGGGGGGGGGGGGGGGGGGGGGGGGGGGGGGGGGGGGGGGGGGGGGGGGGGGGGGGGGGGGGGGGGGGGGGGGGGGGGGGGGGGGGGGGGGGGGTGCAAAATTAGCTTCTCTCGCTTTTACGATTTCGTACATGAACGGAGCAGCCGTACATGCGCAAACAACTTCATGGACGTACATAGCAACAGGACCATGGGCTGCTACAGCAACATCAGTCACGCCATGCTGAAACCCCGGCCACCTGCTGCACAACAAGATCATGAATAAGTCAGGCATAGTATCCATGTAGTTTGAACAATTGAAGATTCCAGCTTATCAAGTGACTAGATGAATATACTCAATGTATCATCGCCACAAACCAACAAAGGGAAACAACACATCTTGTCTATGAACGAGTCATTGGCTGTGTCATGAAAAATGAAAACATAAACAAGTAGAACTTGTACTTCAGCCATACTACAAGTCAACACGTGCATGGAAAATTGATTAAAGGCAGCAACAAAATACTGCACAAGCAAAAGATTCAGACTGATCACTAGGCCTGAACATAGTATAGGATTTTGTGTTCAGCATTAGATCTTGATAATGTAGTCATCTTTTTTTTTACATGTTTGCCCCTCAGTTGCAAGGCAGGATCATGATCATTAACAAAGAGCATATCACTAAGCCTGAACATGTAACAACCATAGCATTGTAGGCCAGACCACTATCACTAGATCACGTATGGCCATGGCTAGGAGGTCCCAGAGCAGAAATAAGAGAGGCAGGGAACTCACCTAAGTAGTGGCAGCCAATGAGGCAATCGATGGAGTCGACCCGAGGTAACGGGCGACAACCCCTCCAGAGACAAGGCGGCACGCCACCGTTGCCGGAGACCACAACGACAACCACCAGGTCCCGCGACGAGAAATTCCGTGTGCACGCAAAGCCAGGACCAACCTGCTCACACGCATCAATATTAGTTGCTGCCAAACATCCCATACAATCAATATGTCGTGTCAAACTTCTATGAATTCAAACCATGCCAAATTGTTGCATAAGAGAAAGCAGATGAGAGCCATGCAAATAATTTGTTTTAGTTGAGGCCCATTTCGTTATGTGTCTAATTTTACAGTATGCAACCTTGATCAAGAAAGACACCTAGGAGGCAACAGATCAGACAACATGGATATGGAAATTGAGCCAAAATTCAGAGTACGAGAGACAGAGTAAGGTTCAGCCTCAACACACATGATTCTTGTGCTATTTCACCTAAACAGCATACAGTATTGCTCAGGTCACAAGCACAAATTTGGAGATTTCATCAACTATACTCCAATTTTTGAGTAAACAAGCTAAATATCCTCATCATTAGATTATGGATAGCCCACGAGAATCCAACAAAAGAGGCCAAGACTAATCATCTTGTCACTATAGTGCTAGAGATTGATACTATCATGCCAATCCATCAAGATCTTAACAGTATATAGATTCCAAAACATTGCAGCAATAAATAAATATAATACTTATTTCCAATTCATGTGAGCTACAGTTTATAGATTCAGTAGCAAAACAAAAACTGTGCTATTACGTGACCATCAACCACACATGCATCATGCGGGGCCAAATATGATATGAATCATAACCAAAATTCAAGTAGCCTCATACAGAATCTCATTAGGAATTAGAGAGATATCACCCAACCATCCTAATCAAACGAATTATCAGGCGCGGACTGAATGATCAGAGAAGGAGAATTTTGAACCGCAGTAAAAAAAGGTCTTGGTGGTAAGGTAGGGATCGACCTTGTGCAGGGCGTCTTTGTGGTCGTCGTCCAGGTCGGACTAGATGATGTCCTCCTCGCCAGCTTGGGCATGGGGTCCTAGTCGTCGTCCATGGAGTCTGGCGCTCGCTGCTTCAAATCAAACAAAAAAATAAGTTTAGCCAACCAGCAAAAACAAGACGGGGGCACTAACCCATCAACTGTCCAGTTACATATAGAAAAAAATCAGATTTTTTTTTTCATCACATACAGCAAGAGTAGGAAAGAAACAATAAAACCATTAATTTTATCTACACAGACAGATCATACAAATCAGTAGTGGAAGCTAGTAATCATGTTAAAACAAACAATGATCAGCCAAGTGACAAAATGATCCCTACTACCCATAGCAGCATATTCCACAACAATATTACACTGGCACATATTACCGCCCTCCCGAAAAGCTTATCTTAGATTTGTCTAGATACGAATTTATCTATACACGTTTGTGTTAGATACATCCACATTTAGACAAATCTAAGACAATATTTTCGGGGGGGGGGGGGGGGGGGGGGGGGGGGGGGGGGGGGGGGGGGGGGGGGGGGGGGGGGGGGGGGGGGGGGGGGGGGGGGGGGGGGGGGGGGGGGGGGGGGGGGGGGGGGGGGGGGGGGGGGGGGGGGGGGGGGGGGGGGGGGGGGGGGGGGGGGGGGGGGGGGGGGGGGGGGGGGGGGGGGGGGGGGGGGGGGGGGGGGGGGGGGGGGGGGGGGGGGGGGGGGGGGGGGGGGGGGGGGGGGGGGGGGGGGGGGGGGGGGGGGGGGGGGGGGGGGGGGGGCTGCTGGAGATCACAACGCGAGGAGATGAACATATATTATTTGGCACAAATATTGAGCTCAAAAGGCCTTTGCATAATGACACATAGAAAGCCTTCGATATGTGCAAGCATCAAACTGAAACCATGCAACTTTCAGGAATGCAGTCCGCTACCTAAAACAGTAAAAAAACATACTTGGATGACTCTAATCCATAAAAGCAATACAACTCTTAACGAAATCTGATTGTTCCTTGCTTGATAATTCAGAACACAGGCATCTCATTGCTGCTTAACAGGGGCTAAAGATAAGATGATCAGAAGGCCACCTCCACAAGCACATGACCACATAACTGAGCCCTCAATCAATGGCTAGATAATCTACACCACAATCAGCCACCTCTCGGTGGCCGGACAACCACATGGGCACAATGGAGAGAGGGAGGAGACCACAAACTCACCAGAACTAAGGACGAGACGGCCACCACCTCATCGCGTTGCGGCGGCCAATACGAAGGGGCACGACAGCGACCGTTCGATCACCAAGCCACACCACCGTCGGGCACCTTTAGCAGCTGAAGTAGATCCCATGCAGGCAGGTCGACGGACTGGCTGGTGATGTTGGGCGCCTTCTCCCCCTCGCACACTGTCTATATTCTGCACCTGCATGAGGAAACTACATAAGTGAAAAGAGCAAACTGGGCCTCAAAAATAAATATACACACAAACTGAAACCCCGCAGGACTACAGTTTTTATTATCACAAGAAGTCCATAGTTTTGCACTGTCACTGTTCAGCAAGGACTAACCGCAGCCATAGTAGCCGAACACGGAGGCTACGGCACAGCCAGAGCCATCCCGTTTGGTTACCAAGCTAAACCACCGTCGGGCACCTTTAGCAGCTGAAGTTGATCTCACTCGGGGGGGGGGGGGGGGGGGGGGGGGGGGGGGGGGGGGGGGGGGGGGGGGGGGGGGGGGGGGGGGGGGGGGGGGGGGGGTTCTGCACCTGCGTGAGAAAACTACATCATGGAAAAAGATCAAACTGGACCTCGATTATTAATAAACACAAACTGAATCCCTGCAAGCCTATTTTTTTATTATGTGTATGGGGTACAATACCTAGTTCTCATCACAACTCTATTTCGCATGAATTGTAATGTTCAATGCAAAAACGATATCTCCAAGAATTTCTTGTTCTCAGCACAACTATATTGTTCTCAGCACTACAAGAAAGCTATACAAGGGATTACTCTCAGCACTACAGGATAGCTACAGCTACAAGGAAGTCTATTGTTCTCACCGTTACATGAAGAAGTCACAGGAAGCCTATTGTTCTCAGTGTAAGATGAAGAAGTTACAGGAAGCATATTGTTCTCTGAACTACAGAAAAACTGCAACTAAATGATTATTGTCCAGGATTAATCTGAAATGTCGAAAACTATAGTTTTATCAGTTTCAGATAAAGCTTTTGCCATAAAAAACACAGAAAATCAACACACAAGTTATTGCTGCAGCGCCTCTGGCGAGATGCCCAGGCTCATGAGCCATATTGGTCATACGGGAGAGGGAACAACTAGTGGATGGGAACGGCAATGGAATAGAAAGAGATCATCTTGAGTTCACCCTCAAGCACAATACCTGTATGATCTACCATATGTTTCAAGTCTTAATCTTGGGCTTTTTCTTGTTATGCATACTTCTATTCTTGCACAGAAGTACAGAAGCTGTGGCTGGTGTTTCCTATGATTGGGACAATCAACCATGCAATGCGCAACAGAGGAAGAGAAGCTAAAAAATTAGGCACCAATCGATGGATGGCCATGGGATCAGGACACCAACACAAATGGAGTACCATGGCTATATCATCTAGCTTGGCATTACAAATATTTTTCACGCGGTTGTCTGTTCTAGAATTTTTTTTACAAAGAATATGTTGGCTATGTCTTACAGAGTCTTTATTTTGTCAAGAAGAAATTAGCTCAAGCGCAGATGTCAAACAAAACCTCTAAAATCAAATAGTAAATATGTATTTCTTGCACAAAAAGAAAGAATCACAGAAAAATTATACCATCTCAATTCCGCATTTCCTTTCTAAATAAGGTTCAGAACAATCAGGTTGCCCTATAGTATGCTCCAAGTGTTGGCATGCATGCTTTTCCTATAGAAGATCTATGGCTGGAGTTTGTTATGATTAGGACAATCAAGCTTGCGATGCTGGGACCCTGCAGGAATTCACAGCAACTCTTGCTAGTCAGTTTCACGAACCACACAGGGCATATATACAAGTGTATTGTTTCAACTTGAAAACTAAAACATACACATCCACTAGACCACATACGGATTTTTGCGCAAAAGGATGCTAATTTAGTGTGCTAAACTGAAGTTGCTATCTTTTAGAGATCAGCCATAAACATTCACATAAACATTATTATTAAGGGAGAGATGTACCAAACAATCAAGTTTTGGAAAATAAATACTACCTCTGTCCCATAATATAAGAACGTTTTTTAAGCTAGCATAGCTTGAAAACATTCTTATATGATGGGACGGAGTAGTAGAACCCAGCAACTATAGCTTCAAGTTGTGCAAAATGATTAAATAAGCATACTATGGATCTGTTTTCTATCTATATAATCTGCAAGTCATATTCTCTGTTACCAAAGTAGTTTTCGGTTATTTCTCCAACTCAGGAAAAAATATGGTTTCGGTTAATAAAAAAATAGCCTAAGTATATACTCCATCCGTCCCAAATTAGTTGACTTAGATTTGTCCAGATATGGATGTATCTAGACAATCTAAGTCAACTAATTCGGGGATAAGGAGCAAACTGGACCTCAATTATTAATATACACACAAACTGAAACCCTACAAGTCTTATGTTTTTTTAATCACAAAAACTCCAAAATTTTACACTACCATTGTTGATTTTTTATACGAAAAGGTACAGGTTGTCGTTAAGCATTTATATGATGCATGCATCCCATTCACCAAAGAGTCGGGATTACATGATTATATGCTCATCACTATCAAAATCCAAGCAACTAAATGGAAATTGACAACTAGAGTTGAAACAGAAAACATCAAGGAAACTGAAATCGAATTGCGCCTGGAACATAAAAACAACAGTTCCTACAGCCGTTCAATAGGACTGACCCTGCAATCACTCTTGATTGATTGGCATAAAAAACATTTGACATCCAAACAGGGAGTCTCTTGCCGCATCCTCTGGATCTCTCATCTTACATTGCCATGACCTATTATACCAGCTCAAAGTACGTACATATATATATTTCAAGTTGGCCATCAACTTGCAGCGCGGAGTATATTTTTCTGCTGCTGGTAAGTCTATGGGGGCAAGTCTGTACCTTGTATAAGAATCTGGGCATCACTAGCTACCGGCCAGCCTATTCTTTCTCATTCGATTAACAACTACAAGTGGTACCTTGAATAAGTCGCTCAATCAGTCAAATATATACATCATTTGTGAGGGCATATGGGGGGGGGGGGGGGGGGGGGGGGGGGGGGGGGGGGGGGGGGGGGGGGGGGGGGGGGGGGGGGGGGGGGGGGGGGGGGGGGGGGGGGGGGGGGGGGGGGGGGGGGGGGGGGGTACAAAAATAATAATTGACTAGTAGAGGGTGTGCACTTGTATATCTTCTCGATAACAAGCAAATGCAGATTGTCGCATGAGGTGGATCAGTGCCTAGCTAGAAAGCTAATTTCGCTCCATCTTCATGGATATGCATCCAGCTAGTCTATTTAGTACAAACATTCCTGGAGGTATGTGCATTAATTAGCTAATATCATTCATAGAAGATGGATAGATAACAATGGATAACTAGCCATAAACATTCACATAACCATTATTATTAAGAGAGAGAGAGATGTACCAAACATTCAGGTTTTGGAAAAGAAGTAGAACCCAGGAACTATACCATACTAGGGATCGTTTTCTATATAATCTGCAAGCCGGCTAAAAAAAGTGCCATTCATCGTTTTCTTTGTTGCTTAAGGCATTTCAGTTATTCTCCAGCCAAAAAAAAAGGTGGTTTCAGTCTACAAAAATAGCCTAAGTATATATACTATCAACAGTACAACAACTAAAATACAATGAGTTATCTACCTATCTATGGCAGGCATAATGCAGTTACAAAGTACTGTAGCTAGTGTTGAAATTCAACAACTGCAGGTTCTTGTGACATCAATGTATGTAGTTACCAAATAAATCGAAAGGTGAACAAGTTGGTGGTGCATCTCTGTGTTCCAAGGATCAAAATCACAAGTATGTTTTATCCAAACTGCAAAAAATATCTTAAAACAGTGCATGCAATATCATGTGGGGTCGTGTTACAACAAACATTTAGCTTTGTTGATTCACAAGGATCAAAATGTACAGTTAAAATTTTCAGATTGACTAACCTGCCTAGTGTATAAGTGCAAAAAAGATGACGGTTTGTTGATTCATTACATCCACAAGCAGCAAGGGAAGCCCATCGAACAATAAATTTAAGACAGGGAAAAAATGAAGACGAGCACTTGACTTGACTAATTTGGTATATTTCCTACATTCACGAAGACCTTGCACGATTGCTAATAATGACATTCAGTAGCAGAGATTCAGTCAGAGCAACCCAGTTCTGTTAGCTTTTCACAACCCGCAGTAGAATGTACATTTGATTATCTGGTCATTTACTGCCATTTTATTATTTTAACAACATCTTGAACATCCTACAGGATGGATGTCGTCAAGAAAATGATTACAAGTTAGCACAGAAATTGCTAATAACTTGATTCAACTTGGTCATCCATTCCGTATCAAGAAAATAAGCAAGCACACAAATCATCACTAGCAAAGATCCAGTTTTACAAGTAAGTTTCCACTGCGTGTACAAGTACCAAGTGTCACCTTACTCTAAGTCTCTAAGAGGAAACATAGAGCAGAGTTTAGCATGGCTCGATGGCCGTGGACAAGCAAGTAAGCAAGCAGACCGTGGGAGAGAGAGCATAGGAGGGACTGGTCAGTGACTCACCATCAGACATGTTGGAGTGGAAGAGTAATATGGGCCACCGGAGGGATTGGTCATGCACCTGTGGGCGTGAGTAACCCTACGAAATCGAAACGAGGCAGGCATGAGGAACTGCCTGCATCAGGGAAGGGAACCAGCAGGTCGAGCTAGCACCATACCAAATCGAAACGGGAGAGGGAAGAGAGGGGAGACCTTCCACGGCAGCGCGGCGGCCAGAGAATAAGAAGCCTCCGAATCATACTAGTCTTCCCCTGCATTGAGTTGAGTTGGTGATGCTTGATGGCGTCCCGAGCAGGGCAGCCGTTGACGACGGCCCTGCATCTGGCGCTGCCTGAGCCTGAGGTGGACGCAATTGTAAAATGCCATGGAGATCCTTGGTGGTCCGGGCGCGCCACGGCCGCCGCTTGTAGAGGTCTCCTTCAAGGTCCTGGGCGGGTTTTTTTGATTCATTATTACATCCACAAGCAGCAAATGAAGCCCATGACTCTGTTAGGAAATTTGGAAACCACGCCTGCCAAACCAAGTCAAACAAAATATTTAAGCCAAGGGAAAAATTGAAGATGAGCATGTGGCTGTAAAAAGCTAGTAGGACTGAAGGAACATCAGATCACACATATAAACTATGCATAACGCAAAGAGATGCAGGATTTTACACACTTATATTTATTCAAAGCATCAATTCGGCTTGAATAATATGGTATATTTCGTACTTTCACAAAGACCTTGCACCATTGCTAATCATACTCAGTAGCAGAGATTCAGAGTAACCAGTTCCATTATCTTTTGAGAACCCGCTGTAGAATGTACATTTGATTATCTGGTTGTTTAGTGCAATTCTATTTAATAACATGTTAAAAATCCTACAGGATGTTGTCAAGGAAATGATTACAAGATAGCAAGGAAAACTTCAACTTTATCATCCATCTACAGTAACTTGATTCAACTTGGTAATCCATTTGGGATCCAGAAAACAAGCAAGCCCACAAATCATCACTAGCAATGATCCAATTTTACAAGTTTGCACCGCCTCTAGAAGTACAAAGTGCCACCTTAATCTAAGTCTCTATAACAGGAAAGAGAGAGTGAAGTTTAGCATGACTCGATGGCCATCTGTCCAAGTCCAACAATAAGGTGTAGATTTTCAAAATCTGACCGGACAAGTCCAACACCAGCCCACTCAACTATTGATGGATCACATCCATTTGACAGTGTTTAAATAAATAAAACATAAACATAACTTTGCTCAAGTATGTCTTATCCAAACTCCGAACAATTTCTTAAATATCTTAAAAGTGAATGAAATATCATGCAGAGTCTTTTTTACAACATAACATTTAGCAACGCTACGCCCAAACAAACATGAAGCACTAATATGCAACTTTCAGGAATGTAGTCTACTAACCAAAACAGTGAAAATAACAACATACTTGGATGATTCTAATCCATAAAGAAACTATTACTGCAACACATCTTTTAACGAAATATGATTGTTCCTTGATTGATAATTCAGAACACAAGTTTCTCATTGCTGCTTAACAGGGACTAGAGATAAGATGGTCACAAGACCACCACCACAGGCAGCATGACCACATAACCGAGTCCTCAATCAAACGCTGGATGGTCCACACCACAATCAGCCATGGCTCGATGGCCGGACAAACTCAGGGCACAAGGGAGAAAGGGAGGAGGCCATAACTCACCAGAACCAAGGACGAGACAGCCACCACCGCATTGTGCTGCAGGGGATGTCGAAGTAGTGGCCGAGAAGCAGATACTCCACCGAAGACATAGTAGCTGAACTCCGAGGTTATGACACTGCCATCGCCATCCCGTCGGTGATGGCAAGGGCGACCAAAATAAAGGGGCACAGCAGTGACCATTCGGTCACCAGGCCACACCACTATCGGGCACCTTTAGCAGCTGAAGTAGATCTCACATAGGCAGCCGACGGACTCGCTAGTGATGTTGGGCGCCTTCTCCCCCGTGCACACCATTCTTCTGCACCTGCGTGAGGAAAATACATCAGGAAATGGAGCAAACTAGAACCCTACAACTCTAAAGTTTTTTTAATATACACAAAAAACTGAAACCCTACAAGTCTAAAGTTTTTTTAATCACAAGAACTCCACAATTTTGCACTGGCGTAGACATTAAGCATGTATATGGTGAGTGCATCCCATTCACCAAAGAGTCTGCATTACATGATTATATGCTCATCACTATCAATCTCCAAGCAAGCAAGTGCGAAATTGAAATCAGCTAGAGTTGAAATAGAAAAGCACAAGGAAACTGAAATAAAATTGCGCCTGGAACATAAGAACCACAGTTCATGCAGCCGTTCAATTGGACTTGGGCCTGCAATCACTCATGATTGATTGGCATGAAAACCATTCGACGTTCAAACAAGGAGTCTTTTGTCGCATCCTGTAGGTCTCTTCTCTTACATTGCCATGACTTTCAAAGTTCATACATATATATATTTCAAGTTGGCCATCAACTTGCAGCGCGGAGTATATTTTTTTGCTGCTGGTACATGGATAGGGGTCTATGGGGGCAAGTCTATACCTTGTATAATAATCTGGGCATCACTAGCTGCCAGCCAGACTTCTCTTTCTCGTTCCATGAGCAGTAAGGAATTAACAACTACAAGTGGTACCTCGAATAAGTCGCTCGAATATATACATTATTTGTGAGGGTATAAGTCAGAATAACTGATATGTTCCCAGGTGATATTAAATCAAGTTACAGGGAAAAAAATCAATTATATATCATGACAGGAGCCTAACAACACATTTCCAATACAAAAATAATAATAATTGGCTTGCTAGTAGAGGGTGTGCACTGGTACAACTTGTCGATAGCACGCAAATGCAGAGCGTGGCATGAGGATATTTACCTGGATATTAATTAGCAATATATATGATGGATTAGTGCCTAGCTAGAAAGCTAATTTTTGTCAATATAATCTGCAAGTCGGCTAAAAGAAGTGCCATTCATTGTTTTCTTTGTTGCTAAAGGAGTTTCAGTTATTCTCCAGCTCAGAAAAAAAGGTGGTTTCAGTTTACAAAAATAGCCTAAGTATATATACTATAAACAGCACAACAGCTAAAATACCAAGAGTTATCTATCTATGGCAGGCATAATGTAGTTACAAAGTACTGTAGCTAGTGTTGAGTGTTGACACTCAGCAAGTTCAGGTTCTTGTGACATCAGTGTATGTAGTTAGTACCAAATAAATCGAAAGGTGAACAGGTTGTTGGTGCATCTCTGTGCTTCAAGAATCAAAATCACAAGTATGTTTTATCCGAACTCCAAAAAATTATCTTAGAACAGTGCATGAAATATCATGTTGGCTAATTTTACAACAAAACATTTAGCTTTGTTGATTCACATGGATCAAAATGTACAGTTAACAGTTCCAAGTTGACTAAGCCACCTAGTAGTGTATAAGTGCAAAAAAGATGATGCCAATTAATCACTGGAGCAAGTCAATCCATGTTAATTGTTCCAAATTAAGAAATCTGGGAGGTGGAGAAGTGAAGTAAAGAAATTGATGGCTTGTTGATTCATTGCATCAACAAGCAGCAAAAGAAGCCCATGACTCTGTGAATTCTTTTAGGAAATTTGGGAACCACACCTGCCAAACCGAGTCGAACAGAAATTTAAGCCGCGGAAAAAATGAAGACGAGCATGTGGCCCTAAGAAGCTCGTAGGACTGAAGGAACATCAGGTCATGCATATAAACGTGCATAATGCATAGAGATGCAGCATTTTTACGCACTTGTATTTATTTAAAGCATCCATTTGACCAAGAGTTGGCCTGCTCCGTCCTTGATGCATTTGACTTGGCCAATATCCCTCGTCTTCCTCTCTCGGATCTTGGTCATCTTATAGATGTCCCTTTCGCCTTCCTTCGTGCCTAACGTCGCCTTCCTTCGGGGGGGGGGGGGGGGGGGGGGGGGGGGGGGGGGGGGGGGGGGGGGGGGGGGGGGGGGGGGGGGGGGGGGGGGGGGGGGGGGGGGGGGGGGGGGGGGGGGGGGGGGGGGGGGGGGGGGGGGGGGGGGGGGGGGGGGGGGGGGGGGGGGGGGGGGGGGGGGGGGGGGGGGGGGGGGGGGGGGGGGGGGGGGGGGGGGGGGGGGGGGGGGGGGGGGGGGGGGGGGGGGGGGGGGGGGGGGGGGGGGGGGGGGGGGGGGGGGGGGGGGGGGGGGGGGGGGGGGGGGGGGGGGGGGGGGGGGGGGGGGGGGGGGGGGGGGGGGGGGGGGGGGGGGGGGGGGGGGGGGGGGGGGGGGGGGGGGGGGGGGGGGGGGGGGGGGGGGGGGGGGGGGGGGGGGGGGGGGGGGGGGGGGGGGGGGGGGGGGGGGGGGGGGGGGGGGGGGGGGGGGGGGGGGGGGGGGGGGGGGGGGGGGGGGGGGGGGGGGGGGGGGGGGGGGGGGGGGGGGGGGGGGGGGGGGGGGGGGGGGGGGGGGGGGGGGGGGGGGGGGGGGGGGGGGGGGGGGGGGGGGGGGGGGGGGGGGGGGGGGGGGGGGGGGGGGGGGGGGGGGGGGGGGGGGGGGGGGGGGGGGGGGGGGGGGGGGGGGGGGGGGGGGGGGGGGGGGGGGGGGGGGGGGGGGGGGGGGGGGGGGGGGGGGGGGGGGGGGGGGGGGGGGGGGGGGGGGGGGGGGGGGGGGGGGGGGGGGGGGGGGGGGGGGGGGGGGGGGGGGGGGGGGGGGGGGGGGGGGGGGGGGGGGGGGGGGGGGGGGGGGGGGGGGGGGGGGGGGGGGGGGGGGGGGGGGGGGGGGGGGGGGGGGGGGGGGGGGGGGGGGGGGGGGGGGGGGGGGGGGGGGGGGGGGGGGGGGGGGGGGGGGGGGGGGGGGGGGGGGGGGGGGGGGGGGGGGGGGGGGGGGGGGGGGGGGGGGGGGGGGGGGGGGGGGGGGGGGGGGGGGGGGGGGGGGGGGGGGGGGGGGGGGGGGGGGGGGGGGGGGGGGGGGGGGGGGGGGGGGGGGGGGGGGGGGGGGGGGGGGGGGGGGGGGGGGGGGGGGGGGGGGGGGGGGGGGGGGGGGGGGGGGGGGCGGGGGTAAATAGGAAGTTAGAGTTATGGAGACAAACCTTGGAATCGAAAGGGCTTAGGCTTAGTAGAACTAAAACCGAGTACATGATGTGCGGTTTCAGTACTACTAGGTGTGAGGAGGAGGAGGTTAGCCTTGATGGCCAGGTGGTACCCCAGAAGGACACCTTTCGGTATTTGGGGTCAATGCTGCAGGAGGATGGGGGTATTGATGAAGATGTGAACCATTGAATCAAAGCCGGATGGATGAAGTGGCGCCAAGCTTCTGGCATTCTCTGTGACAAGAGAGTGCCACAAAAACTAAAAGGCAAGTTCTACAGGACGGCGGTTCGACCCGCAATGTTGTATGGCGCTGAGTGTTGGCCGACTAAAAGGCGACATGTTCAACAGTTAGGTGTGGCGGAGATGCATATGTTGAGATGGATGTGTGGCCACACGAGGAAGGATCGAGTCCGGAATGATGATATACGAGATAGAATTGGGGTAGCACCAATTGAAGAGAAGCTTGTCCAACATCGTCGGAGATGGTTTGGGCATATTCAGCGCAGGCCTCCAGAAGCTCCAGTGCATAGCGGACGGCTAAAGCGTGCGGAGAATGTCAAGAGAGGGTGGGGTAGACCGAATTTAACATGGGAGGAGTCCGTTAAGAGAGACCTGAAGGATTGAAGTATCACCAAAGAGCTAGCTATGGACAGGGGTGCGTGGAAGCTTGCTATCCATGTGCCAGAGCCATGAGTTGGTTGCGAGATCTTATGGGTTTCACCTCTAGCCTACCCCAACTTGTTTGGGACTAAAGGCTTTGTTGTTGTTGTTGTTGTTGTATCCATTTGACTAGAATAATTTGGTATATTTCCTAGGTTCACGAAGAGCTTGCACGATTGCTAATAATGACATTCAGTAGCAGAGATTCAGTCAGAGTAAGGCAGTTCCACCATTAGCTTTTCAGAAGCCGTTGTAGAATGTACATTTGATTATCTGGTCATTTACTGCCGTTTTATTTGAACAACACCTTAAACATCTTTCAGGATGGATGCTGTCAAGGAAATGATTACAGGATAGCACACGAATCAGCCATCTGCAGTAACTTGATTCAACTTGGTCATGATCCATTTGGGATACAGAAAATTAGCAAGCACACAAAATCAAAGAATCATCACTAGCAAATTGAAGATCCACTTTTGGAAGTAAGTTTATACTGCTTGTACAAGTACCAAGTGCCACCTTACTCTAATAAGTAATAAGTCTCTAACAGGAAACAGAGGGCAAAGTTTAGCACGGTTGGGTGGCCGTGGAGAAGCAAGCAGACTGTGGGAGAGAGGAGAGGAGGGGACCGGTCAGTGGGTTACCACTAGCGATGGTGGAGTGGAAGAGGAATAGAAACAGGGGCCAGAGTGAAGAAGTGCTGCATCAGGGAAGGGAACCAAGTCGAGCACCCTATAAAATCAAAATCGGAACTGGCTGCATCAGGGGAGGGAACCAGCAGGCCTAAGGTAGCACCGTACGAAATCAAAACGGGAGAGGGGAGAGCTTCCATGGCGGCGGCCCGTCCCCTGCATCGAGTTGAGTTGGCGATGCTTGATGGCGTGGGAGCAGGGGGAGAGCAGCTAGTGTCCTACAGGAATGATGGTGTCAAGGAAATGAGTACAAGATAGCAACAGATGAGCCATCAGCAGGTAAGTTGATTCAACTTGGTCATCCATTTGGGATTCAGAAGACAAGCAAGCAAACAAATCAATGAATCATCACTAGCAAAGATCCAGTTTTACAAGTAAGTTTCCAGTGCGTGCGTACAAGTAGCAAGTGCCACCGGAGGGATTGGAGCTGGGTCGGTCCTGCGGGCTGTGGGCATGAGGAACCCTAGGAAATCGGAACGAGAGAGGTGCGAGGAACTAATTGCGTCAGGGAAGGGAAGGGAAGGGAAGCAGCACCGTACCAGATCTAACTTCCTTTGATTAATTCAGTTGCTGTCCGGCAGTGGTAGTACACCATGTTGCCGGTGAATGCTGCGTGATGGTGCCTAGCTAGCCTTGACGCTCCCTGTGGCCCAAAATCCAGCGGAGACATGAGGATTCAGATGCCAATCCCATAATAAGATTAATAAGACAGATAAACATGCACTAGCACTAGGTGCCAGTCTACACGAATCAACCAAGCAAGCCATCCATATGAAGCCTAGCAAAGTATAACACACACACGAACAATCAGACGTACAGAAGGGCCATTTTACTTTACCAAATCGAAACAAGAGGGAGGGAAAGGAACCAGATCGAAACGAGAGGGAGACCTTCCATGGCGTCGCGGCGTCCCGAGAAGAAGAAGACGGAGAAGCCGAGTTGAGTTGCTGATGATTGATGGCGCCGGAGCCCCCAGCTCCATGGCGAATCCGCTCCATCTCAAGCCGCCTGATGCGCTCGCGGCTGTGAGGCGCGATGGAGCTCTAGGTCGAAGCCGCCGCTCGGTCATCTCCCTCATCTCTTCTGATGCGGGGAGGGGATGGGAGGGGGAGACGCTCGCGGTTATGGGATTCGAGCTCCAGGTCGAGGCCATGGGCGACCATGGCGGATCTGGGCTGCTCGCTGGATCTCCCTCGTCTCTTCTCTTGTCTTGAGAAAGGAGGGGGAGGGTGAGGGGGAGGGGGTGGTGTGGTCCGTCGGAGAAGGGGAGAAGTCGGCGGCGCCACCGTGGGAAGGCGGCGGCAATGGTCGGCGGCGAGGTCGGAGGGAGGGGAGAGGTCGGGGAGGAAGGAGTGAATGAATCGGTGGGTGGTGGGTTGGGAACTGATATTTTTTTCGTTTCCGCGGGCTATAGACGAGGGCTGCTCCTTCCTTCATTGGTCAATTACGTCCTCACGCGGATCGACCCATCTCTTCGGTCCATCTCAACCGTTCACTCACATCCAACGGCAGAGAGAGGCATGCTAGTTTGTCTTCTTTTTTTGGTTTGATGAGTGAGAGCGGTGGTGGGTGGGGGTTTTCATTTTGGTGACAAAAGTTCTGCCTTGCTGCTTCTTCATTGGTCCATTGCGACGTCCCCAATCGGTTGGTTCGGAGGGCCGGCGACGTGCATGCATCGCATTGCATTGCATGAATATAAAGAAGTTGTGTGTTTTTGATGGATGCATGCATGGATAATGCATGGTGTGTGTGTGATACGTGCGTGAAGGAAGGTAGTAGTATGATGATGATGAAGAAGAGCGATCATCTCTCAGTACATACGCACGCACGTGCTGCTCTCATCAGGCATATACGCAATGCATGCATATCGGCATGCATAGCATCATGGTGTAGACATGGATGGCTACCATACCGTGGTTGTGCGCACGTCGTCGTCGATGGGATCCAATCCTTTGCCACCACCGAGAACATGGTTGGCCGTGGATGTATCTCGGGGGCGGCAACCAAAACCGGAAGGTGCTAGGTGTTGTGGGTGCGGTGCCGGTGCTTGGCCAAGAAAGTTGGAGCCGATCGAAGGTGGAGCTCGATATGTCTGGACCGAGTCAAAGGCGGTCTCGGGTGTTGATGCGGCATGGTGGACCGGAGCTCGATCGGCGGCGAGCCAAGACAAGTGATAGTGATTGGCACGGCGCGCATGGATGAGAAGCTCGCGCGTGCGGAGCCGATGGGTTTGGAGAGGAGAAGGCAATTGATTTGTACAAGGTACGTAGGATGGTTCCGGCAGGGCGTGGAGCTTGACGCCGGCGGACGCAACACATCCGTTTGCGATCGGTCGGTCGGGCGAACATCTCCTGTTCGGGAGCTCAAGGGACAGGGTCGCAGTCGATTGTAGATGCGTTTGGGTTGGGTGGTTTGTTTTGTTTTTTTTTTTGGGGGGGGGGGGGGGGGTCCGGGCAGTCCGATTTGTAGATGCTCCAAGTGATGTTTTTTGCTTTATTAGTTTTTTGGATTGAAAAGAAAAGAAAAGAAGAAAGGAATGGAATTGGTTGGCATGGCAGGAAGCCGGTGACGAGCTAGCGGAGCGCTGGATGGAATCAAATGGATGCATGTGTTGAAAAGAAGAAGAAGAAGAAGAAAGATGAAATGCGCGTGCACGAGAGAGAGTCACACGCACGCACGCACGCACGAGCGAGCGAGCGAGAAAAGAAAAAAAGAGGAGTCGGTTGAGTTCCGAGGCGATAGGTGACGCGGGGGAAGAGGCGAGGCGAGGCGCAGCGATGGAATCGAGAAGCTCCCACGTACGTCGCATTGTTTTGTGTGGACGTCTAGGCTCCCTGCTGGTTTCCTACTAAGAGCTGCATGCATGCATGCATGCGGACAGCGGCTCGCTCGTCGACGTCGACGTCGCGGCTCTGTTGCCTTGGAGCGTACGTCACCAAACAAGTCTATATGGATGGGTACCGTAGCGTGGTTGTGCGCGCGTCGTTGTCGTTGGGATCCGATCCTTTGCCGCCGCCAAGAACATGGTTGGCCGCGGATGCTTCTCGGGGGCAGCAACGAGAACCGGAAGGTGCATGGTAGCTGTTGTGGGTGCGGTGCCGGTGCCAGTGCCGGTGCTTGGCCAAGAAAGTTGGAGTCGATCGAAGGTGGAGCTCGATATGTCTGGACCGAGTCGAAGGTGGTTTCGGGTGTTGACGAGTCATGGTAAGTGGGTCGGAGCTCGATCGGCGGCGAGCCAAGACGAGCAATTGGCACGACGCGCATAGAGAAGAAGCTCGCCTGCGCGGAGTTGACGGCGGGCGACGAGCCGATGGGGTTTGGAGAGGAGAAGGCAAGTGATTTGTACAAGGTGCATACGGTGGTTCCCGAAGGCCGTGGAGCTTGACGCCGGCGAGACAGACTATATTTGGGCAAGACGGACGCGATGGAGACGGCAAGTCCAAAGATATATAAATCGTGGCCCAGGCCAGAGCGGTACTGCAATTCAATGTGGTGTGCTGTGGCACTTATTATAATTATGGAGCATGTAGAGAATAAATATGGCAATTAAATTTCCCCAAGAGAATATATAGGTGAAGATTATGAAAGTTTTATTTTCTTTCGATCGACACATATTGGTACCTGGCGTGAGAAAATTGTTAATATGAGCATTTGTCATCAATGGAAACTACAAGTAATAAGGCATTTTTTTCTGGAAACCGATAGTAATTGGTTTGCAGCTAAAGGAGACATTTTTTTCTTCCCCCGAGGTTTCCTGTGCATTGAGGCCGTGGCCTGTGGGTGGGTGATCACGGAGGCGCTGTGTCGGGACAGCGCCGAGTTTGGTTCTGGTTTGTGGGAGTTTGGACGTCCGGGCAAATTTGATGAGCGGCGCTTGAAAATGTGTGTGCTGTCATCAGGTGTGCACTGCATTTGGGGTGATCCGTCTGCATTGGAGTTTGTTTTAGGGAACGAAGATCTCTACCGTCTCTTGCCGAAATCACTAATTAAGAAGTAGTCTTTGGAAAGATCACTCCCAGCTTAGGTTGCGACAAGTGGCGCATTGCATGCGTATCACTTGTTGCAACCTGTGAGTTTTATTTCTTTCTTTTATAAGATTCGTTTATTTAAAATATTTTATCTGTTATTAAAAAAAACGCAGGATCAGAGAGCACTTTTTTTGCGCAACGTTAAGTGTCCCATGCAATGTTATTGTAGTTAAGCAATAAAGTATAGACATTGTTGCGCGGCGGATGCAACACATCCGTTTGCGGTCGGCCGGGCGAGCATCTCCTCCTCGTCGGGACGGCAAGGGACAAGGTTGCAGTCGATTGCAGATGCGTTTGGGGCGGCCGGTTGGGTGGCATTTTTTTTTTTTTGCGTCCGACTTGTAGATGCTCCAAGCGATATATTTGTTTTATTAGTTTCTTGGATTGAAAAGAAAAGAAAAAGAAAAAAAGTAATGGAGTGGAGGGGGGGGGGGGGGGGGGGGGGGGGGGGGGGGGGGGGGGGGGGGGGGGGGGGGGGGGGGGGGGGGGGGGGGGGGGGGGGGGGGGGGGGGGGGGGGGGGGGGGGGGGGGGGGGGGGGGGGGGGGGGGGGGGGGGGGGGGGGGGGGGGGGGGGGGGGGGGGGGGGGGGGGGGGGGGGGGGGGGGGGGGGGGGGGGGGGGGGGGGGGGGGGGGGGGGGGGGGGGGGGGGGGGGGGGGGGGGGGGGGGGGGGGGGGGGGGGGGGGGGGGGGGGGGGGGGGGGGGGGGGGGGGGGGGGGGGGGGGGGGGGGGGGGGGGGGGGGGGGGGGGGGGGGGGGGGGGGGGGGGGGGGGGGGGGGGGGGGGGGGGGGGGGGGGGGGGGGGGGGGGGGGGGGGGGGGGGGGGGGGGGGGGGGGGGGGGGGGGGGGGGGGGGGGGGGGGGGGGGGGGGGGGGGGGGGGGGGGGGGGGGGGGGGGGGGGGGGGGGGGGGGGGGGGGGGGGGGGGGGGGGGGGGGGGGGGGGGGGGGGGGGGGGGGGGGGGGGGGGGGGGGGGGGGGGGGGGGGGGGGGGGGGGGGGGGGGGGGGGGGGGGGGGGGGGGGGGGGGGGGGGGGGGGGGGGGGGGGGGGGGGGGGGGGGGGGGGGGGGGGGGGGGGGGGGGGGGGGGGGGGGGGGGGGGGGGGGGGGGGGGGGGGGGGGGGGGGGGGGGGGGGGGGGGGGGGGGGGGGGGGGGGGGGGGGGGGGGGGGGGGGGGGGGGGGGGGGGGGGGGGGGGGGGGGGGGGGGGGGGGGGGGGGGGGGGGGGGGGGGGGGGGGGGGGGGGGGGGGGGGGGGGGGGGGGGGGGGGGGGGGGGGGGGGGGGGGGGGGGGGGGGGGGGGGGGGGGGGGGGGGGGGGGGGGGGGGGGGGGGGGGGGGGGGGGGGGGGGGGGGGGGGGGGGGGGGGGGGGGGGGGGGGGGGGGGGGGGGGGGGGGGGGGGGGGGGGGGGGACATCCATATCTAGACAAATCTAAGTCAACTAATTTGGGACGGAGGGAGTATATACTTAGGTTTTTTTTTATTAACCGAAACCATATTTTTTTCCTGAGCTGGAGAAATAACCGAAAACTACTTTGGTAACAGAGAAAACGACTTACAGATTATATAGATAGAAAACAGATCCGTAGTATGCTTATTTGGTCATTTTGCACAACTTGAAGCTATAGTTGCTGGGTTCTACTACTCCGTCCCATCATATAAGAACGTTTTCAAGCTATGTTAGCTTGAAAAACGTTCTTATATTATGGGACGGAGGGAGTATTTCTTTTCCAAAACCTGATTGTTTGGCACATCTCTCCCTTAATAATAATGTTTATGTGAATGTTTATGGCTTATCTCTAAAAGATAGCAACTTCAGTTTAGCACACTAAATTAGCATCCTTTTGCACAAAAATCTGTATGTGGTCTAGTGGATGTGTATGTTTTAGTTTTCAAGTTGAAAGAATACACTTGTGTATATATATATATATACCCTGTGTGGTTTGTGAAACTGACTAGCAAGAGTTGCTGTGAATTCTTGCAGGGTCCCAGCATCGCAAGCATGATTGTCCTAATCATAACAAACTCCAGCCATAGATCTTGTATAGGAAAAGCATGCATGCCAACACAAAGACAGATACTTGTAGCATATTATTGGGCAACCTGATTGTTCTGAACCTTATTTAGAAAGGAAATGCGGAATTGAGATGGTATATTTTTTCTGTGATTCTTTTTCTTTTTGTGCGAGAAATACATATTTACTGTTTGATTTTAGAGGTTTTGTGTGACATCTGTAAAGGACGTACCCAGTGCTGAGAGCTCCCGCACTGTGCGGGGTCTGGGGAAGGTGTCAGTGGCAAGCCTTACCCTCACCTAGTGCAATGTGAGGAGACCGCGACTCGATTTTGTGTGACATCTGTGCTTGAGCTAATTTCTTCCTGACAAAATAAAGACTCTGTAAGACATAGCCAACATATTCTTTGTAAAAAAAATCCAGAACAGCCAACCGCATGAAAAATATTTGTAAAGCCAAGCTAGATGATATAGCCATGGTACTCCATTTCTGTTGGTGTCCTGATCCCATGGCCATGCATTGATTGGTGCCTAATTTTTTAGCTTCTCTTCCTCTGTCGTGCATTGCATGGTTGATTGTCCCAATCATAGGAAACACCAGCCACAACTTCTGTACTTCTGTGCAAGAATAAAAGTATGCATGACAATACAAAGCCCAAGATTAAGACTTGAAACATATGGTAGATCATACATGTATTGTGCTTGTGGGTGAACTCAAGATGATCTCTTTCCATTCATTGTTGTTCCCATCCACTAGTTGTTCCCTCTCCCGTATGACCAATATGGCTCATGAGCCTGGGCATCTCGCCCGAGGCGCTGTAGCAATAACTTGTGTGTTGATTTTTTGTGTTTTTTTATGGCAAAAGCTTTATTTGAAACTGATAAAACTGTAGTTTTCAATAGTTCAAATTAATCCTGGATAATAATCATTTAGTTGCAGTTTTCCTGTAGTTCAGAGAACAATATGCTTCCTGTAACTTCTTCATTTTACACTGAGAACAATAGGCTTCCTGTGACTTCTTCATGTAGTGGTGAGTAGATTTCCTTGTAGTCGTAGCTATCTAGTAGTGCTAAGAGTAATCCCTTGTATAGCTTTCTTGTAGTGCTGAGAACAATAGAGTTGTGCTGAGAACAAGAAATTCTTGGAGATATCGTTTTTGCATTCAACACTACAATTCATGTGAAATAGAGATGTGCTGAGAATTAGGTATTATACCCCACACACATGATAAAAAAATAGGCTTGCAGGGATTCAGTTTGTGTTTATTAATAACCGAGGTTCAGTTTGATCTTTTTCCATGATGTAGTTTTCTCATGCAGGTGCGGAAGAGATAATGTGCGTGGACGAGAAGGCGCCCAACATCACCAGCGAGTCTGTCGGCCTGCCCGAGTGAGATCAACTTCAGCTGCTAAAGGTGCCCGACGATGGTTTAGCTTGGTGACCAAACGGGATGGCCCTGGCTGTGCCGTAGCCTTCGTGTTCGGCTACTAAGGTTGCGGTTAGTCCTTCTTGCTGAACAGTGGCAGTGCAAAACTATGGACTTCTTGTGATAATAAAAACTGTAGACCTGCGGGATTTCAGTTTGTGTGCATATTTATTTTTGAGGTCCAGTTTGCTCTTTTTTTGACTTATGTAGTTTCCTCATGCAGGTGCAGAATAGACAGTGTGCGTGGGGGAGAAGGCGCCCAACATCACCAGCGAGTCCGTCGACCTGCCTGCGTGGGATCTACTTCAGCTGCTAAAGGTGCCCAGCGGTGGTGTGTCTTGGTGATCGAACGGTCGCTGCTGTGCCCCTTCGTATTGGCCACCGCAAAGCGATGAGGTGGTGGCCGTCTTGTCCTTGGTCCTGGTGAGTTAGTGGTCTCCTCCCTCTCTCCATTGTGCCCATGTGGTTGTCCGGCCACCGAGAGGTGGCTGATTGTGGTGTAGATTATCTAACCATTGATTGAGGGCTCAGTTATGTGGTCACGTGCTTGTGGTGGTGGCCTTCTGATCATCTTATCTTTAGTCCCTGTTAAGCAGCAATGAGATGACTGTGTTCCGAATTATCAAGCAAGGAACAATCAGATTTCGTTAAAAGTTGTATTGCAGTAGCAGTTTCTTTATGGATTAGAGTCATCCAAGTATGTTTTTTTACTGTTTTAGGTAGCGGACTGCATTCCTGAAAGTTGCATGGTTTCAATTGCTTGCACATATCGAAGGCTTTCTATGTGTCATTATGCAAAGGCATTTTGAGCTCAATATTTGTGCCAAATAATATATGTTCATCTCCTCACGCTGTGATCTCCAGCAGTGCTACCCTGTAGACCATGCAAGGATCATGAACACACTTCAATAATGGATAGTAAAAACATGTCTTCTTTACCCTGCTTGATTCAGCATTTTAGTACATGCTACTCATTAAAAAATCTACCATCGTTACAATTTGACCAGAGAACTGTTGGTTTCTCTCCTCTGTGTTTATGGATGGATGTTTTGATTCGGTTGCTTGTTTGGTTCCTGTGAGCTATGTAAAATCGAATGGTGATGGTTTTTAGCTTGTTTACTCTAAAAGTGGAGTGTGATTGATGGAATCTCAAAAGTTGTGTTTGTGTCTTGAGCAATACTGTATGTTGATTAGTCAAGGATCATGTGTGTTGAGGCAGAACGTTACTCTATTTCTCATGCCATGAATTTTGTCTCAATTTCCACATCCATGTTATCTGATATGTTGCTCCTGGGTGTCTTTCTTCAACAAGGTTGCAGATTGTCAAATTTTAACACATTGCTACTTATCCTACTATACTGATCACCATTGTAGATAGTACTAGATACTATACCCCACGAACACATTGCATGATTTTGGACCTGTTGCCTTGGTGTATTTCTTCAACAAGGCAAAGATGCATATTGTTATATTTCAGTATATTCCTTTTTATTCTTCTGATTTCTATATTACCGAGGCGAAGATGTTTGCACCTCTACATGTACTTTTCTTGAAATATTTCTTGCACTTTTTATTGAAAATCTATGTCATTGCAGGATCTCTGAGGAAGAGTATGCCAGTGCTATCAAGGAAGAAATCAGCAAGGTTGTCAAGATCCATGAGGAGCTTGACATTGATGCGCTTGTCCATGCAGAGCCTAAGGTGAGCAATGCTAACTAGTGTGGTTTCTTGCAGACTCATTTGCAAGATGTTTGAACCTTTTGAAATGAAGCTATATCTTTATTGCAAACAAGTATTATGTATACTGTTAAGATTCATTTGTTGCAGACTCATTTGCAAGATGTTTGAACCTTTACTGGAATCTATAAATTGTAGCTCACATGAATTGGAAATAAGTATTATATTTCTTTATTGCTGCAATGCTGGCTATTCTTGTTTTGGAATCTATATACTGTTAAGATTTTGATGGATTGGCATGATAGTGTTAATCTCTAGCACTACTGTGACAAGATGATTAGTCTTGGCCTCTTTTGTTTGATTCCCATGAGCTATCCAGAATCTAATTATGACGATTTTTAGCTTGTTTACTCAAAGAGTGGAGTATAGTTGATGGAATCTTCAAATTTGTGTTTGTGACCTACGCAATACTGTATGTTGTTTAGGTGAAATAGCACAAGGATCATGTGTGTCGAGAGCTGAGCCTTACTCTGTCTCTCATACTCTAAATTTTGGCTCAGTTTCCATATCCATGTTGTCTTATCTGTTGCCTCCTAGGTATCTTTCTTTAATCAAGGTTGTATATTGTAAAATTAGACGCATAATGGAATGTGCCAAGTAACAGGCCTCAACTAAAAAAATTGTTTGGATGGCTCTCATCTGCTTTCTCTTATGCAACAGTTTGGCATGGGTTGAATTAATTGAAGTTACATGACATACTGATTGCATGGGATGTTTGGCAGCAACTAATCTCGATGTGTATGAGCAGGTTGGTCCTAGCGTTGCGTGCACACGGAAGTTCTCGTCGTGGGACCTGGTGGTTGTCGGTCTTTCTCAACGGTGGTGCGCCGCCTTGTTTCTGGTGCCGGCGAGATGTAGGGGTTGTGGCCCGTTACCTAAGGTTTGGCTCCAACAACTGCCTCCTTGGCCACCACTAGTTAGGTGAGTTCCCTGCTGCCTCTCTTCTTTCTGCTCTGAAACCTCCTAGCCTTCGAGCTATGGCCATACGTGATCTAGTGGTAGTTGTCTGGCCTACAGTGCTATTGTTGTTACTGTTGACATCTTCAGGTTTAGTGATCTGCTATTTGTTAATGATCATGATCCTGCCTTACAACTGAGGGTCAAACATGTTTAAAAAAAGATGACTACTTTATTAGGATCTACACAACATTAATATGTTCAGGCTTAGTGATCAGACTGAATCTTTTGCTTGTGCGGTATTTTGTTGCTACCTTTTATCAATTTTCCATGCACGTGTTGGTTTGCAGTATGGGTGAAGTACAAGTTCTACTCGTCTATGTTTTTATTTTTCGTGATACAACCAATGATTCATTCATAGACAAGATGTGTTGTTGCTCTGTATCATGTTCTTAGTGTAAGGTTATGGTTTTTAGTCGGGAAACTCGCTGTCTTGATGGTTTTATATGCTAGTACATCTGGGTGTTTCGTGAGTACTTGTGTGGAACTAAGAAAAAGGAGCCTTTTGTGTCCTGGTTTCACTTGTTCAAACTACATGGATACTATATCTGTTGTTTGCAGACTATGCCTGACTTATTCATGGTCTTGTCGTGCAGCAGGTTGCCAGGGTTTCAGCATGGCATGACTGATGTTGCTGGAGCAGCCCATGCCCCCGTTGCCATGCCCTTGAAGTTGTTTGCGCTTGTACGGCTGCTCCGTTCACGTACAAAATCGTAAAGCGAGAGAAGCTAATTTTGCATGCATCCTACAAGTAGATGCTCAGTTTGTACAAAGGAGACAACGAGCAGATTAAACTTGTTTTTGCTGCCCAGTGGATGTCCTACTTGTTGGGAGAAAATGAAAGATGTACGCTGTAGGCCCTGGGAGGATGCCTTTCCATTTGCTGTAGATACTTGATGTTTTTGGACAAGTTGCCTTGTGGAAGCTCAGCGATGAAGGGATGTATGGATGGATGTTGGGAGGGTTTCAAATTGATTTGGTTTTCTTTGGAAGATGCCGGGCAAAATGAGAGTCTGTTTGCAGCAGTGGATCCTTTTCTCTGTAAACACAGTTAGTTCCGTAGTTGCTGCAGGCATGGCTTGTAATGTGGTTATTTATGTACTGTTAGTTGGGAACCTTTGGTCTTTTCATAGACCGGGCATCAATGAATGAAAAGATGGCATTTATGTAAAAGATAGAAAGAAAGAAAGAAAGAAAACCGGTCTAGTTTTGAACCAAAGGAGCATCTTACTTGGGGGGGGGGGGGGGGGGGGGGGGGGGGGGGGGGGGGGGGGGGGGGGGGGGGGGGGGGGGGGGGGGGGGGGGGGGGGGGGGGGGGGGGGGGGGGGGGGGGGGGGGGGGGGGGGGGGGGGGGGGGGGGGGGGGGGGGGGGGGGGGGGGGGGGGGGGGGGGGGGGGGGGGGGGGGGGGGGGGGGGGGGGGGGGGGGGGGGGGGGGGGGGGGGGGGGGGGGGGGGGGGGGGGGGGGGGGGGGGGGGGGGGGGGGGGGGGGGGGGGGGGGGGGGGGGGGGGGGGGGGGGGGGGGGGGGGGGGGGGGGGGGGGGGGGGGGGGGGGGGGGGGGGGGGGGGGGGGGGGGGGGGGGGGGGGGGGGGGGGGGGGGGGGGGGGGGGGGGGGGGGGGGGGGGGGGGGGGGGGGGGGGGGGGGGGGGGGGGGGGGGGGGGGGGGGGGGGGGGGGGGGGGGGGGGGGGGGGGGGGGGGGGGGGGGGGGGGGGGGGGGGGGGGGGGGGGGGGGGGGGGGGGGGGGGGGGGGGGGGGGGGGGGGGGGGGGGGGGGGGGGGGGGGGGGGGGGGGGGGGGGGGGGGGGGGGGGGGGGGGGGGGGGGGGGGGGGGGGGGGGGGGGGGGGGGGGGGGGGGGGGGGGGGGGGGGGGGGGGGGGGGGGGGGGGGGGGGGGGGGGGGGGGGGGGGGGGGGGGGGGGGGGGGGGGGGGGGGGGGGGGGGGGGGGGGGGGGGGGGGGGGGGGGGGGGGGGGGGGGGGGGGGGGGGGGGGGGGGGGGGGGGGGGGGGGGGGGGGGGGGGGGGGGGGGGGGGGGGGGGGGGGGGGGGGGGGGGGGGGGGGGGGGGGGGGGGGGGGGGGGGGGGGGGGGGGGGGGGGGGGGGGGGGGGGGGGGGGGGGGGGGGGGGGGGGGGGGGGGGGGGGGGGGGGGGGGGGGGGGGGGGGGGGGGGGGGGGGGGGGGGGGGGGGGGGGGGGGGGGGGGGGGGGGGGGGGGGGGGGGGGGGGGGGGGGGGGGGGGGGGGGGGGGGGGGGGGGGGGGGGGGGGGGGGGGGGGGGGGGGGGGGGGGGGGGGGGGGGGGGGGGGGGGGGGGGGGGGGGGGGGGGGGGGGGGGGGGGGGGGGGGGGGGGGGGGGGGGGGGGGGGGGGGGGGGGGGGGGGGGGGGGGGGGGGGGGGGGGGGGGGGGGGGGGGGGGGGGGGGGGGGGGGGGGGGGGGGGGGGGGGGGGGGGGGGGGGGGGGGGGGGGGGGGGGGGGGGGGGGGGGGGGGGGGGGGGGGGGGGGGGGGGGGGGGGGGGGGGGGGGGGGGGGGGGGGGGGGGGGGGGGGGGGGGGGGGGGGGGGGGGGGGGGGGGGGGGGGGGGGGGGGGGGGGGGGGGGGGCTTCATCAGGCGAGCCCAAGTTATAGCCACCCGCACATAAGTCTCATCATACAACTTGTCGATGACCTGAAAGTAGGCAATCGCCCATGTTTTCCTCAGTAGCATGGTGCAAAACACCACCCAAAGGCCAACCACAGAGCCTATGCCCATCCCAAGGTAGAGATATGAGATATGATCTGCATCTTCATGGTTGAGACTTTGCTTCGCATCAGTAATGGTAATCATGGAATAAGTGGCACTAAGTCACAGGGAACTTGCTCTGCTTTGCATTAACTTACAGGATTCATTTTTACTGTCTTTGCATTAATTTATGCACGTCCTGAATGTGTTTGGCTGCTAACTATCCATTTAATTGATGGGACGAAGATAGTTGCAGGTGCCGAGCTTGGTTCTTAATGTTGCGAAGTTATGCAGAAGCAACCATCACAGCCGGTAGCAGTCCTCACATCTAGAAGGTATTGCATATAATTATAATTATGAATATTAGACTAAAGAAAAGCTTATTTTGTTTTCATTATTTTCTAGAGAAAGCGTGTAATGAACCAGCTCTTGCAAAAATTAGGCCTCACTTTCCCTGGTTATTTGGGATGAATGCTAGCAGAGTACCAGGGTGAACTCTCTTCTTTCCTTTTGTCCTGCAAGAGTTATTCTCATGCTATCTGAATAGAGCCTACCCAAGCCTGTAGTTTCAATCAAGATAAATTACCATGGATCCCTTTATATTTATTTCATCCAACATGACAATTTTACTTCTGATCACAATGGCTATTCTATTGAAAAGTAATCATAGCTTGCCGTCTTCGCTAATAATAAACATAGCAACTTCAAGTCAATCGCTCTATTCTATTAAATTGGAAAAGTAAAACTTGATCCAAGTAAGTTAGCGATCATTTCCCTAGTGAAAACCTTAACTATAATCACCATGTGCATTATCTGTTCTTACGAGTACATAACACGCATTCTGCGTGTGCCTTGTGAAATTCTGACCTGCTGTTGCTTGCATCCGCAAGTTTCTTTTTGTGGAACATGTGTTCTTTCGAGCTGATCTAATTGGCCGTTTCTTTTTTTTACAAGTCACGGGTATAATTCTTTTCCATCCACAAGTTTCAAGAGGTGTGTTTCGTGAGCTAAAAGGATCTTCTGCTGGGATCTGTTTCTAACTATGACCAGCTATTATATTTTGCGCTTTTTGTCTATGATGCAATACTAGACCTATGAACCTACAAATGTATGCCTATATGTGCATGGGCTTTTCGTTGTGTTGTAATCTGGGCTTGTGAGCCTACATATGCTTGTAGACATGATGGATTATTGGGATACACATATATGTTATGTCTAAGTGATGCAACTTTAATTACTGTGCATGTGTGTTGTTATACATATGTACTATACTTATGGCATAAAATGATGTGAAGATAAATGTTAGCTATTGAGTTGGAAGGGGATTTGTGTGCTTGCACAGTATACATAATTAAGGGCAGAATAACTGCCGGGAACTCTTCTATCTGCCGGGAATAGTTCTATCTGCCGGGAAAATGCTATATGCCGGGAATAGTTCTATCTGCCGCCAAATGTTTGTACATGCAGGTCAGTGGAACTGCCGGCCATTCTTGTAACTGCCGGGAATTGTTTTTCCCGACGGGACTTTCTAGGGCAGGCTGTAAGTGCCGGCAAAAATCATTCCCGGCGGATATTCTGCCTCCTTTGGCTAGTTTTCCCGGCAGATATTGTGACTCCTAAGTTCCGGTCATGGTGTAGTGAGGCATGCATATCAGTTAACTAAATAAAACAAAGCAAAGTTTGATACAAATCTGACTAGAAAAACCCGTTCCGTCCCAAGAGATTTTCCACAATTTAACAGCCTGACACGAATCAAGCATCCTTCGATGGGGGGGGGGGGGGGGGGGGGGGGGGGGGGGGGGGGGGGGGGGGGGGGGGGGGGGGGGGGGGGGGGGGGGGGGGGGGGGGGGGGGGGGGGGGGGGGGGGGGGGGGGGGGGGGGGGGGGGGGGGGGGGGGGGGGGGGGGGGGGGGGGGGGGGGGGGGGGGGGGGGGGGGGGGGGGGGGGGGGGGGGGGGGGGGGGGGGGGGGGGGGGGGGGGGGGGGGGGGGGGGGGGGGGGGGGGGGGGGGGGGGGGGGGGGGGGGGGGGGGGGGGGGGGGGGGGGGGGGGGGGGGGGGGGGGGGGGGGGGGGGGGGGGGGGGGGGGGGGGGGGGGGGGGGGGGGGGGGGGGGGGGGGGGGGGGGGGGGGGGGGGGGGGGGGGGGGGGGGGGGGGGGGGGGGGGGGGGGGGGGGGGGGGGGGGGGGGGGGGGGGGGGGGGGGGGGGGGGGGGGGGGGGGGGGGGGGGGGGGGGGGGGGGGGGGGGGGGGGGGGGGGGGGGGGGGGGGGGGGGGGGGGGGGGGGGGGGGGGGGGGGGGGGGGGGGGGGGGGGGGGGGGGGGGGGGGGGGGGGGGGGGGGGGGGGGGGGGGGGGGGGGGGGGGGGGGGGGGGGGGGGGGGGGGGGGGGGGGGGGGGGGGGGGGGGGGGGGGGGGGGGGGGGGGGGGGGGGGGGGGGGGGGGGGGGGGGGGGGGGGGGGGGGGGGGGGGGGGGGGGGGGGGGGGGGGGGGGGGGGGGGGGGGGGGGGGGGGGGGGGGGGGGGGGGGGGGGGGGGGGGGGGGGGGGGGGGGGGGGGGGGGGGGGGGGGGGGGGGGGGGGGGGGGGGGGGGGGGGGGGGGGGGGGGGGGGGGGGGGGGGGGGGGGGGGGGGGGGGGGGGGGGGGGGGGGGGGGGGGGGGGGGGGGGGGGGGGGGGGGGGGGGGGGGGGGGGGGGGGGGGGGGGGGGGGGGGGGGGGGGGGGGGGGGGGGGGGGGGGGGGGGGGGGGGGGGGGGGGGGGGGGGGGGGGGGGGGGGGGGGGGGGGGGGGGGGGGGGGGGGGGGGGGGGGGGGGGGGGGGGGGGGGGGGGGGGGGGGGGGGGGGGGGGGGGGGGGGGGGGGGGGGGGGGGGGGGGGGGGGGGGGGGGGGGGGGGGGGGGGGGGGGGGGGGGGGGGGGGGGGGGGGGGGGGGGGGGGGGGGGGGGGGGGGGGGGGGGGGGGGGGGGGGGGGGGGGGGGGGGGGGGGGGGGGGGGGGGGGGGGGGGGGGGGGGGGGGGGGGGGGGGGGGGGGGGGGGGGGGGGGGGGGGGGGGGGGGGGGGGGGGGGGGGGGGGGGGGGGGGGGGGGGGGGGGGGGGGGGGGGGGGGGGGGGGGGGGGGGGGGGGGGGGGGGGGGGGGGGGGGGGGGGGGGGGGGGGGGGGGGGGGGGGGGGGGGGGGGGGGGGGGGGGGGGGGGGGGGGGGGGGGGGGGGGGGGGGGGGGGGGGGGGGGGGGGGGGGGGGGGGGGGGGGGGGGGGGGGGGGGGGGGGGGGGGGGGGGGGGGGGGGGGGGGGGGGGGGGGGGGGGGGGGGGGGGGGGGGGGGGGGGGGGGGGGGGGGGGGGGGGGGGGGGGGGGGGGGGGGGGGGGGGGGGGGGGGGGGGGGGGGGGGGGGGGGGGGGGGGGGGGGGGGGGGGGGGGGGGGGGGGGGGGGGGGGGGGGGGGGGGGGGGGGGGGGGGGGGGGGGGGGGGGGGGGGGGGGGGGGGGGGGGGGGGGGGGGGGGGGGGGGGGGGGGGGGGGGGGGGGGGGGGGGGGGGGGGGGGGGGGGGGGGGGGGGGGGGGGGGGGGGGGGGGGGGGGGGGGGGGGGGGGGGGGGGGGGGGGGGGGGGGGGGGGGGGGGGGGGGGGGGGGGGGGGGGGGGGGGGGGGGGGGGGGGGGGGGGGGGGGGGGGGGGGGGGGGGGGGGGGGGGGGGGGGGGGGGGGGGGGGGGGGGGGGGGGGGGGGGGGGGGGGGGGGGGGGGGGGGGGGGGGGGGGGGGGGGGGGGGGGGGGGGGGGGGGGGGGGGGGGGGGGGGGGGGGGGGGGGGGGGGGGGGGGGGGGGGGGGGGGGGGGGGGGGGGGGGGGGGGGGGGGGGGGGGGGGGGGGGGGGGGGGGGGGGGGGGGGGGGGGGGGGGGGGGGGGGGGGGGGGGGGGGGGGGGGGGGGGGGGGGGGGGGGGGGGGGGGGGGGGGGGGGGGGGGGGGGGGGGGGGGGGGGGGGGGGGGGGGGGGGAAGTAAGATGCTCCTTTGGTTCAAAACTAGACCGGTTTTCTTTCTTTCTTTCTATCTTTTACATAAATGCCATCTTTTCATTCATTGATGCCCGGTCTATGAAAAGACCAAAGGTTCCCAACTAACAGTACACAAAAATAAAGGGCTCAGCTAACCACATTACAAGCCATGCCTGCAGCAACTACGGAACTAACTGTGTTTACAGAGAAAAGGATCCACTGCAGCAAACAGATTGTCATTTTGCCCGGCATCTTCCAAAGAAAACCAAATCAATTTGAAACCCTCCCGGCATCCATCCATACATCCTCTGGGCTTTCACAAATGGAAGGGCTTTAACTTGTCCTGTTGCCCCACATCCATACATCCCTTCATCGGCTGAGCTTCCACAAGGCAAAAACATCAAGTATCTACAGCAAATGGAAAGGCATCCTCCCAGGCCCTATAGCGTACATCTTTCATTTTCTCCCAACAAGTAGGACATTCACTGGGCAGCAAAAACAAGTTCAAATATGTCAAAAACAAATTGAGCATCTACTAGTAGGATGCATGGGGGGGGGGGGGGGGGGGGGGGGGGGGGGGGGGGGGGGGGGGGGGGGGGGGGGGGGGGGGGGGGGGGGGGGGGGGGGGGGGGGGGGGGGGGGGGGGGGGGGGGGGGGGGGGGGGGGGGGGGGGGGGGGGGGGGGGGGGGGGGGGGGGGGGGGGGGGGGGGGGGGGGGGGGGGGGGGGGGGGGGGGGGGGGGGGGGGGGGGGGGGGGGGGGGGGGGGGGGGGGGGGGGGGGGGGGGGGGGGGGGGGGGGGGGGGGGGGGGGGGGGGGGGGGGGGGGGGGGGGGGGGGGGGGGGGGGGGGGGGGGGGGGGGGGGGGGGGGGGGGGGGGGGGGGGGGGGGGGGGGGGGGGGGGGGGGGGGGGGGGGGGGGGGGGGGGGGGGGGGGGGGGGGGGGGGGGGGGGGGGGGGGGGGGGGGGGGGGGGGGGGGGGGGGGGGGGGGGGGGGGGGGGGGGGGGGGGGGGGGGGGGGGGGGGGGGGGGGGGGGGGGGGGGGGGGGGGGGGGGGGGGGGGGGGGGGGGGGGGGGGGGGGGGGGGGGGGGGGGGGGGGGGGGGGGGGGGGGGGGGGGGGGGGGGGGGGGGGGGGGGGGGGGGGGGGGGGGGGGGGGGGGGGGGGGGGGGGGGGGGGGGGGGGGGGGGGGGGGGGGGGGGGGGGGGGGGGGGGGGGGGGGGGGGGGGGGGGGGGGGGGGGGGGGGGGGGGGGGGGGGGGGGGGGGGGGGGGGGGGGGGGGGGGGGGGGGGGGGGGGGGGGGGGGGGGGGGGGGGGGGGGGGGGGGGGGGGGGGGGGGGGGGGGGGGGGGGGGGGGGGGGGGGGGGGGGGGGGGGGGGGGGGGGGGGGGGGGGGGGGGGGGGGGGGGGGGGGGGGGGGGGGGGGGGGGGGGGGGGGGGGGGGGGGGGGGGGGGGGGGGGGGGGGGGGGGGGGGGGGGGGGGGGGGGGGGGGGGGGGGGGGGGGGGGGGGGGGGGGGGGGGGGGGGGGGGGGGGGGGGGGGGGGGGGGGGGGGGGGGGGGGGGGGGGGGGGGGGGGGGGGGGGGGGGGGGGGGGGGGGGGGGGGGGGGGGGGGGGGGGGGGGGGGGGGGGGGGGGGGGGGGGGGGGGGGGGGGGGGGGGGGGGGGGGGGGGGGGGGGGGGGGGGGGGGGGGGGGGGGGGGGGGGGGGGGGGGGGGGGGGGGGGGGGGGGGGGGGGGGGGGGGGGGGGGGGGGGGGGGGGGGGGGGGGGGGGGGGGGGGGGGGGGGGGGGGGGGGGGGGGGGGGGGGGGGGGGGGGGGGGGGGGGGGGGGGGGGGGGGGGGGGGGGGGGGGGGGGGGGGGGGGGGGGGGGGGGGGGGGGGGGGGGGGGGGGGGGGGGGGGGGGGGGGGGGGGGGGGGGGGGGGGGGGGGGGGGGGGGGGGGGGGGGGGGGGGGGGGGGGGGGGGGGGGGGGGGGGGGGGGGGGGGGGGGGGGGGGGGGGGGGGGGGGGGGGGGGGGGGGGGGGGGGGGGGGGGGGGGGGGGGGGGGGGGGGGGGGGGGGGGGGGGGGGGGGGGGGGGGGGGGGGGGGGGGGGGGGGGGGGGGGGGGGGGGGGGGGGGGGGGGGGGGGGGGGGGGGGGGGGGGGGGGGGGGGGGGGGGGGGGGGGGGGGGGGGGGGGGGGGGGGGGGGGGGGGGGGGGGGGGGGGGGGGGGGGGGGGGGGGGGGGGGGGGGGGGGGGGGGGGGGGGGGGGGGGGGGGGGGGGGGGGGGGGGGGGGGGGGGGGGGGGGGGGGGGGGGGGGGGGGGGGGGGGGGGGGGGGGGGGGGGGGGGGGGGGGGGGGGGGGGGGGGGGGGGGGGGGGGGGGGGGGGGGGGGGGGGGGGGGGGGGGGGGGGGGGGGGGGGGGGGGGGGGGGGGGGGGGGGGGGGGGGGGGGGGGGGGGGGGGGGGGGGGGGGGGGGGGGGGGGGGGGGGGGGGGGGGGGGGGGGGGGGGGGGGGGGGGGGGGGGGGGGGGGGGGGGGGGGGGGGGGGGGGGGGGGGGGGGGGGGGGGGGGGGGGGGGGGGGGGGGGGGGGGGGGGGGGGGGGGGGGGGGGGGGGGGGGGGGGGGGGGGGGGGGGGGGGGGGGGGGGGGGGGGGGGGGGGGGGGGGGGGGGGGGGGGGGGGGGGGGGGGGGGGGGGGGGGGGGGGGGGGGGGGGGGGGGGGGGGGGGGGGGGGGGGGGGGGGGGGGGGGGGGGGGGGGGGGGGGGGGGGGGGGGGGGGGGGGGGGGGGGGGGGGGGGGGGGGGGGGGGGGGGGGGGGGGGGGGGGGGGGGGGGGGGGGGGGGGGGGGGGGGGGGGGGGGGGGGGGGGGGGGGGGGGGGGGGGGGGGGGGGGGGGGGGGGGGGGGGGGGGGGGGGGGGGGGGGGGGGGGGGGGGGGGGGGGGGGGGGGGGGGGGGGGGGGGGGGGGGGGGGGGGGGGGGGGGGGGGGGGGGGGGGGGGGGGGGGGGGGGGGGGGGGGGGGGGGGGGGGGGGGGGGGGGGGGGGGGGGGGGGGGGGGGGGGGGGGGGGGGGGGGGGGGGGGGGGGGGGGGGGGGGGGGGGGGGGGGGGGGGGGGGGGGGGGGGGGGGGGGGGGGGGGGGGGGGGGGGGGGGGGGGGGGGGGGGGGGGGGGGGGGGGGGGGGGGGGGGGGGGGGGGGGGGGGGGGGGGGGGGGGGGGGGGGGGGGGGGGGGGGGGGGGGGGGGGGGGGGGGGGGGGGGGGGGGGGGGGGGGGGGGGGGGGGGGGGGGGGGGGGGGGGGGGGGGGGGGGGGGGGGGGGGGGGGGGGGGGGGGGGGGGGGGGGGGGGGGGGGGGGGGGGGGGGGGGGGGGGGGGGGGGGGGGGGGGGGGGGGGGGGGGGGGGGGGGGGGGGGGGGGGGGGGGGGGGGGGGGGGGGGGGGGGGGGGGGGGGGGGGGGGGGGGGGGGGGGGGGGGGGGGGGGGGGGGGGGGGGGGGGGGGGGGGGGGGGGGGGGGGGGGGGGGGGGGGGGGGGGGGGGGGGGGGGGGGGGGGGGGGGGGGGGGGGGGGGGGGGGGGGGGGTACTACAAATATGTCCGAATTTCAATTTCAAAATCGTAAAACACATTGGTAAATTTAATAAATGTATTCATTTTAATGAAATGCAGGCACCAAAGCACACGCTTTTGCTCTGGAGCGTCACCGAGCATCACCAAAGAATAGGCATGTGTTGAATCCCTGGTCCTCTAACATTCTGCTACTATACTGAAGCATAAAAGTGAGTGATTTTGCTTCCAATTCATTGCAGACACGCTGGGACTGAAATTTCCGTGCAGATAGAATTCCCTGATTGCAGACAGCCGGTGTTCCTAAAATCTTCTTCAGATGGAATTCTCCATGTCGATCGCATAACTTCGTGTGGGGCATTGGAAACCATCTTCATCCGCGCACAGCGCATCCACACGGGTTCTACAGTGTTTGCCTTCATTTTTTTTCCTTCAGTTTGGTGGCCTTATTTTGTGTCAGTAGCAAGTCTCCAACCAAAAACACACTGACTTCGTTCATCATGTTCGTCCCCAGCAGAGCAGAGCAGAGGAGAGGCCTAACAAACAGACCTTAAGGTGGCAGATTTCAGATGGTGCAGGGTGCATTACATGCCTGAAGCACCAAGTTTGCAAAGACACACATACAACACTAAATTGTACGTGCACCAAGTACTGCGCCGGGCACCAAAATTCAGTCCCGACCTACAGCTCGCAGCATGCGTTTGCTTCAGGTTTCAGAATTACGCAGGACCTAGTCATACTCACTGAAGTACTCACACTGACAGTTTTGATCAAAAACCGGAAGTGTTTCCGCATCAGACGACCAAAATCCGAAAGCTTGGTACTACTCGTTGTTAATCAATCGGACCTAATTAATTACTTCAGATTTCATGATTGCACTTGTGCGCCTATTCTCAAACAGAAATCATTGTAATAATACAGAAATATCAGTAAGTTTCTTCTTGAGGCATGTTTCCTTTATAGGACCAAATTAAGGTATGTTACCAGTACAAACTATTTTCCATTCTACTCCCTCCGTCTCATAATAAGTGTCGCTCAAACGGATGTATCTTCACGTCTAGATACATCCGCTTGAGCGACACTTAATATGGGACGGAGGTAGTAACATACGGACCTGCAAAAGCAAAAAAACGACATTGCCTCCTTCGTAAGCTTTATGTTTAGGTGACCATGTACAGCACAGAGCTTTCAGCATTCTTCAGTCACACCCTGCATAACCCATGTTCGTCCCCAGCAGAGGAGCTGCCGGCCACCAAGCCATCTACTTCGTCGACCGGAGGGCATCCATCGAAGCTTCACATGCCGAACAAGCCTGAAGCTGGCTTTTGGTACAGTGTGAGCACCAAGTTCTGTATTAGCTTGCACCGAGCACCAAAATTCAGTCCCAACCCAACAGCTTGCACTTGCAGCCTGCATTTGCTTCAGATTTCAGAATTGCAGAACCTCATACTCACTAAAGTACTAACACTGACAATCTTGAGGTATGTTACAGTACATAAATCCTTTAAGATTCTAGCATCAGTCAGTATCCCTCTTGCTGCTTTAACAAGTGAACAATCAATCAGGCACCTCTGCTCCTTAATCAGTATTGCTTCACATTCAGACTCAGAGCTGAATTGTGGTACTCCTGGAGATCCAGGAATGATCAGAGCCTGGAGACAGAGTGCTTGAGCAGCGGCCAGAGGTGCTGCTGGTTGGTACACATCCGGCACCACCGTCTCGCTCAGACGATCCTTCCATGCCTTCCTCGTACAGCATCGGTTACACATCCCTGTCCTTCATGACTCATGTTCCGGGCACACTCAGTATATATAGACCAGTAAACAATTGTTGAAGGCATTACTGAACCTGTTATCCCTTGTCTCTCTATCAACACGCGACAATTAGGGTAGCAGATTTATCAAGGATACAACCGAGCACTAACAACCATAGTGTACTGTGTGAGTTAATTAGCTGCAAGAATATACAGTACAAAAAGGGTCATCATAGTTGTTGCACATAGTATGTATTTCATTCAATGGGATCCAAATCATGTATTTCAGGTTACATGATTGTCCGGTTTAGTTTACAAACCGACTAGAATAGGAAGTTTACAAAACAAGACATCTTACAAAAATTATTGAATATTTTCACTTCATTCAGTCCATACAATATACTGGGCTATAGTACATTAAGTACATATATGCAGGTAACAGGTAATAGCACCAGAAACTTGTACATAGTTGCAGTACACACACCAGACCAGAGTACCACTTATTCTCCAAATAACAAAGTACTAACATACAACTCTTGACCAGTTGAGCTGCACATGAAGCAGGCTCCTCACGCTGCGTCGTCGTGGGTCTTCTTCATCAGGCGAGCCCAAGTTATAGCCACCCGCACATAAGTCTCATCATACAGCTTGTCAATGACCTGAAAATAGGCAATCACCCATGTTCTCCTCAGTAACATGGTGCAAAACACCACCCAAAGGCCGACCACAAAGCCTATGCCCATCCCAAGGTAGAGGTACGAGATATGATCAGCATCTTCATGATCTGCACTATGTTTTGCATCAATTGTACTAGTAGTGCAGTTCTTGGATAGAGGGTAGCCACATAGACCGGGGTTGCCGATGTAGGTATAGTTCAGGTTGTCGAGAACCTGCAGCTGTTGCCCGGATGGTACCGCGCCTGATAAGTTGTTATATGACAGGTTCAAGTGGCTCAGAGAGGTTAGAGCACTCTGAATGTACTGAAACATCAAGCCTGAACTGTTAACTGACTCTGAATCAGATCTTCAGAACCAACTCCGAATCAGTTCTTCAGAATCTGAATCAGTTCGGCATCATATCCCCCTAGTATTCAATTCAAAGAGGCGGCACGCACCTGATTCCGACGGTAGCCGTCGGCGCGGCCCGGGCCGGAGAGAAAGACTCCTCTCGGCACCAAACATAGGCTTTTGGTTTGGAGCATGTCACCAAAGGCGGTTTTGCAAATTTTAGAATCCTCAAATTCTTAAAGGAAAAAAAGTTATGCTCAAATTTCAGTTTTTTTGAATTTTGGTTAAATCTGGTCAAACTGTGATCAAACTATGGTCAAACTAGTTATTCAAGAAATATTAGTGTTACTAAATAATTATTTTAGTTTTTTTGAATTTTGGTCAAACTATGGTCAAACTATGGTCAAATCTGGTCAAACTATGGTCAAACTACTTATTCCAGAAATATTAGTTTTACTAAATAATTATTGTTTTTTAGAATAATAGTTTCAAACTCAAACGGTGCTTAATGCTCAAGTTCAACTCCTAAGGGTTAATAGGATTGACAGCTTAGTATTGTCATGAAAACAACAAGTGCAGAATTGGAAACTAGGGGGAATAGAACTCGAAAGTTAAGCGTGCTCAGGCTGGAGTAGTGAGAGGATGGGTGACTGGCCGGGAAGTTAGACGATTTGGAACGAGTGCTGATTAGAGATTAAATTCTGAAGCAGTGAGGAGGGAGGGGTGATTAGAGATTAAATTGTCAAATAGTTTAAAGATTTGAAAATCAGAAAAAAAAATTCAAAAAAAAAATTCAATTTTTTTTTCAAAATAATTCTTTTAATCCCGGTTGGTGTTACCAACCGGGACTAAAGGTCCCAGCCGGCGGCCACGTGGAGCCCCTTTAGTCCCGGTTCGTAAGCGAACCGGGACTAAAGGTTAGAGGCTTTAGTCCCGACCCTTTTGTCCCGGTTCCAGAACCGGGACTAAAGGCCCTCTGGAACCGGGACAAAAGCCCTGTTTTCTACTAGTGAAGTTAAATATCATCCAAGATACAAGAGGTCATATCGTTGTTGTTGCACATATATAGTATGCATTCACCGGCAGAATCATGTGTTGGCATTTACATTATTGTGTGGTTTACAATCAGACCAGAATATATGGCTGTTTATAGAACAAGCCATCTTACAGAATTTATTTATGGAATATTTCCACTCGATTCAATCCATACAATACATTGTGCTACGGTACATTAAGCGCCTTTATAGATAGCTGATAATAGCCAAAGAGGTTCGTACATAGTAGCAATACACACACACGAAGTACTACTTACTCTCGAAATCACACAACATCATTAACATACAGCTCTTGAGCAACTCCTCACACTGCATTGTCATGGGTCATCTTCATCAGGCGAGCCCAAGCTATAGCCACCCGCACATAAGTCTCATCATACAACTTGTCGATGACTTGAAAGTAGGCAATCGCCCATGTTCTCCTCAGTAACATGGTGCAAAACACTACCCAAAGGCCGACCACAAAGCCTATTCCCATCCCAAGGTAGAGATATGAGATATGATCTGCATCTTCATGGTCGAGACTTTGCTTCGCATCAGTAGTACTAGCAGAGCAGTTCTTGGCGAGAGGGTAGCCACATAGGTCGGGTTGCCAATGTAGGTATAGTTCAGGTTGTCGAGGACCTGCAGCTGTTGCCTGGATGGTATCACGCCTGATAAGTTGTTGTATGACAAGTTCAAGTGGCTCAGAGGGGTTAGAGCCGACAAACATGACGGGATTTCACCAGATAACTCATTGTAGGATAGGTCCAAGGACTCCAACTGCTTCAGATTACCAATCTGGTCTGGGATTTTACCCATCAACTGATTATTTGATAAGTTCAGATTGGTAAGACCAATCAGCAATCTGATACGACTCTCATTGCTTTCAAGTTTGACAGAGACCATGGTATGCTTCCTGATATATTGTTACGGGCCAAGTCCAAATAATGAAGACTTTCAAGGCAAGTAAGGTTCTTAGGAATATGACCACTAAACTTGTTTGATCTCACCCTCAAGATTTGCAACAGTGGCATTTTTTCTGGTAACCACTTTGGCAATATTCCAAAGAACCTATTGAATGAAAGATCAAGGAATACCAAATTTTTGGCACTCTAAAGAAATTTAGGGAATTCACCAGAGAGATCATTGTTGCTCAAGGCGAGACTAACCATGGTAGAACAAAATTGACCTGCAGAGTTTGTGTTGGATACTGAGGACTTGCTATCTGACTCCATTCAGCACTGCGTAACATCTCTTCTTAAATTGTTTCCTGATAATTCCAACCGTCACAGTTGAGTCAATTGGCATATAGATGATGGAATGGTGCCTGTAATTTGATTATTTGTCAGCAACAACTGCTCAAGCAGTGGAGCTTTTAGCTTTGACGGCAATGACCCTGAGAAATAGTTTGAGGATGGATTCAAATATGATATATTTACAGGGAGCCCTGGAATTTGACCTATAACCATATTGGACCCGAGATATAACATTCTCACTGACATATGTTGTAGATTTGCCGGTAATGAACCACGTAACTTGTTTTCTGATGCATCCAAGTGCTTAGTTCGGAAAAATGTCACCCAAAACCAGTCAGGAATAACATCATCCAAATTTGCATTTCGAAGACCAAGAAAATAAGTGTCGGTATGCCATCTAAACTACTCCGGAAAACGGGGACCCACTAGGCATGAACCTAAGTTTATGTACTTTAGTCTAAATGGAGGAACCCAATTTGGTTTGATATCCATTTTCAATGAGTTGTACGACAAGTCCAAACTCTCTAATTTCAACAATCCCGAAAGATGCTCCTTCATGAGCACACCATTGAGCTGAGATCCAACTCTGTCAAGTTACCAAGTGCTCCAACTCCCATTGGTACAGAACCAGTTATCATGTTTTCACCAGCGTCAAGAGATATGAGACTGGTCATGTTCCCAATCCAGATTGGCAATTTTCCGCTCATGTTTGTACACTAGTAGAAAACAGGGCTTTGGTCCAGGCCTGAAAAGCCCATTAATCCCGGTTCACTCACGAACCGGGACCAATGGGTGCATCGGTCCCGGTTCATGAGGCCAAGGCGCGGGCCGGGCCTCGGGGGCCATTGGTCCCGGTTCGTGAGACCCCTTTGGTCCCGGTTCCAGACACGAACCGGGACCAATGGGCCTCGCTCCTGGCCCACAACCATTGGTCCCCGTTGGTGGCTGGAACCGGGACCAAATGTGGTCCTTTAGTCCCGGTTCTAGCCACCAACCGGGACTAAAGAGTGGCCTATATATACCCCCTGCCCGCGAGCAGAGCAGTGCACTGCTCTGTTTTTTTTTTGGCCGGCCGTGCGAGAGCTTTGTGGTGCTCTAGCTCACCTCCTATGCACATGAGGTGTTCGATGAAATGCCCGAGCCACACTTAAGCTTTCTCCTCTCGAAGCTCCTTGTCCAAACTTCATTTTCCTCAAGATTTGTCTAGGTTTGGCGGTCCGTCCTGTCCCGTCCCCGTCCTCACCGCCGTAGATCGCCCGCGCCGATCTCGTCGCCGGCACCACCGTGGTGAGCCTCTTGTTCTTATCTTCTTTCTAAAAGAAAAAAAATTCTTACTTGTATGATTTAGATTGATACTTGTATAATTTTCTTACTTTTATTATTGTTTGTTATTATATAGTGCCATTGTTTTGGTATCCGCCCCCGTCTGCCCTTGTCCTGTCTATGATTCGGATGTGGTATATATTATCTTTTATAACTATTTGTTTCATTTAGTGTTTATGACAATTGTGCCGACCAACGTGACATAGATGTTTTATCTAGGAGGTATGTGAACCGGAAATTCCAACCGACCCTCTTGTCGAGAGGTTAAATTTAGTTGAAAAAGAAAACGATTACTTGAAGAAAAAATTGAAAAGAATTGAGGAGGAGAAGATGGCACTGGAGTTGCATGTTGCGGATATCGTCGATGATCACAAGATCAAGATGGATAAAATGCGCTTGAAGATTAGAAAGATAAAAAAATATGCCATTCATACTGAGGCTTGGTATCATTATGCCATTGGATCAATTATTACCTTAGTTGTGATTATGATCGCATTTGTTGTTGCATTGAAATGGTTTAATTAGATGCTCTAGAGAGCTATATGTTGTTCAATGAGAACTATGTATGAACTTTATGTATTTATTTTTTCAGTAATAACATTTGATCACTACTGTACTTTGGTTTTAATGTGATGATGAACTTCTATTAATTTGGTCACTTCTGTATTCATGATGTTCTGTAATGGTTTTTGACACACTTAATTATATATAATGCACGCAGAGGAACCGGCAATGGATATACGGTGACAGACGCACCTCCGAGTACATTAAGGGCGTGCATAATTTTCTCAAAGTGGCTGAGCCAAACAAGCAGAATGGTTTTATGTGTTGTCCATGCCCTATATGTGGGAATACGAAGTCTTACTCTGACCGGAAAATCCTTCACACCCACCTGCTTATGAAGGGTTTCATGCCACACTATATTGTTTGGACCAAGCATGGAGAAAGAGGGGTTATGAGGGAAGACAACGAAGAAGAAGAGGTTGATGACAACTATGTGCCCCCTGAATACGGTGTTGCTGCAACGAGGGAAGCTGAAGATCAAGAGGAACCATACGATGTGCCCGATGATGATCTTCGTCGGGTCATTGTTGATGCAAAGAGACAATGCGAAAGTGAAAAGGAGAAATTGAAGTTCGATCGCATGTTAGAGGATCACAAAAAAGGGTTGTACCCAAATTGCGAAGATGGCAACACAAAGCTCGGTACCACACTGGAATTGCTGCAGTGGCAGGCAGACAATGGTGTATCTGACAACGGATTTGAGAAGCTACTGAAAATATTAAAGAAGAAGCTTCCAAAGGATAACTAATTGCCGGACAGTATGTATGGAGCAAAGAAGGTTCTATGCCCTCTAGGATTGGAGGTGCAGAAGATACATGCATGCCCTAATGACTGCATCCTCTACCGCGGTGCGTACGAGGATTTGAACGCATGCCCGGTATGCGGTGCATTGCGGTATAAGATCAGACGAGATGACCCTGGTGATGTTGAGGGCGAGCGGCCCTGGAAGAGGGTTCCTGCCAAGGTGATGTGGCATGCTCCTATAATACCACGGTTGAAACGTTTGTTCAGAAATAAAGAGCATGCCAAGTTGATGCGATGGCACAAAGAGGACCGTAAGAAAGACGGGAAGTTGAGAGCACCCGCTGATGGGTCGCAGTGGAGAAAAATCGAGAGAAAGTGGGGGGACTTTGCAGGTGACGCAAGGAACGTATAGTTTGGTTTAAGTGCAGATGGCATTAATCCTTTTGGGGAGCAGAGCAGCAATCATAGCACCTGGCCCGTGACTCTATGCATCTATAATCTTTCTCCTTGGCTGTGCATGAAGCGGAAGTTCATGATGATGCCAGTTCTCATCCAAGGCCCTAAGTAACCCGGCAACGACATTGATGTGTACCTAAGGGCATTAGTTGAAGAACTTTTACAGCTGTGGAATGGAAAAGGTGTATGTGTGTGGGATGAGCAAGACCAGCAGGAATTTGACCTACATGCGTTGCTGTTTGTAACCATCAATGATTGGCCTGCTCTCAGTAACCTTTCAGGACAGACAAACAAGGGATACCACGCATGCACGCACTGTTTAGATGACACCGAAAGTATATATTTGGACAAATGCAGGAAGAATGTGTACCTGGGGCATCGTCGATTTCTTTCGGCCAACCATCAATGTCGAAAGAAAGGCAATCATTTCAAAGGCGAGGCAGATCACCGGAAGAAGCTCGCCGTCCGTACTGGTGATCACATACTTGCTATGGTCAATGATTTACAAGTAATCTTTGGAAAGGGTCCCGGCGACTATCTGTTCTGAATGACGCTGAGGGACGCGCACCCATGTGGAAGAAGAAATCTATATTTTGGGACCTACCCTATTGGAAAGATCTAGAGGTCCGCTCTGCAATCGACGTGATGCTCATGATGAAGAATCTTTGCGTGAACCTGCTAGGCTTCTTGGACGTGTATGGGAAGACAAAAGATACACCGGAGGCACGGGAAGACCAGCAACATGTGCACGAAAAAGATGGCATGCCTCCAAAGCAGTATGAAGGTCCTGCCAGCTACGCTCTTACCAAAGAAGAGAAGGAAATCTTCTTTGAATGCCTGCTCAGTATGAAGGTCCCGTCTGGCTTCTCGTCCAATATAAAGGGAATAATAAATATCCCAGAGAAAAAGTTTCAGAACCTAAAGTCTCATGACTGCCACGTGCTTATGATGCAACTGCTTCCGGTTGCATTGAGGGGGCTTCTACCGGAAAACGTTCGACTAGCCATTGTGAAGCTATGTGCATTCCTCAATGCAATCTCTCAGAAGGTGATCGATCCAGAAATCCTACCAAGGTTAAGGAGTGATTTGGCGCAATGTCTTGTCAGTTTCGAGCTGGTGTTCCCACCATCCTTCTTCAATATCATGACGCACGTCTAGTTCATCTAGTCGACGAGATTGCCATTCTGGGCCCTGTATTTCTACACAATATGTTCCCCTTTGAGAGGTTCATGGAAGTCTTAAAGAAATATGTTCGTAACCGTGCTAGGCCAGAAGGAAGCATCTCCACGGGCCATCAAACAGAGGAGGTCATTGGGTTTTGTGTTGACTTCATTTCTGACCTTAAGATCAAGATTGGTCTCCCTTAATCACGGTATGAGGGGAGACTGACTGGAAAAGGCACGCTAGGAGCGGACTCAATAATATGTAGGGACGGGCATTCTTGGTCTCAAGCACACTACACAGTTCTACAGAATTCTACCTTGGTGACCCCGTATGTCAATGAACACAAGAATATTCTGCGCTCCAATCACCCGGAGCAGTGTGATGACTGGATTACATGTGAACACATCAGGACTTTCGGCAGTTGGTTGCAAACACGTCTCATGGGTGACAACACTGTTTCTGATGAGCTGTACTCATTGGCCAGGGGACCATCTTTGACTGTATTGACTTACAAAGGGTACGAGATAAATGGGAATACATTTTACATGATCGCCCAAGATCAAAAGAGCACCAAGCAAAACAGTGGTGTCCGCTTTGATGCAGCAACCAAGAGGGGAAAGGAAACATATTATGGTTACATAGTGGACATATGGGAACTTGACTATGGACATGATTTTAAGGTCCCTTTGTTTCAGTGCAAATGGGTCAATCTGTTAGGAGGCGGGGTACAGGTAGACCCACAGTACGGAATGACAACAGTGGATCTGAACAATCTTGGGTACACAGACGAACCATTCGTCCTAGCCAATGATGTGGCGCAGGTTTTCTATGTGAAGGACATGTCTACCAAACCGAGAAAAAGAAAAGATAAGGAAGCGAATACATCATACGATGAGCCAAAGCGCCACATAGTTCTTTCAGGAAAAAGAGACATCGTGGGAGTGGAGGGCAAGACAGACATGTCTGAAGATTTATGAAAAGTTTCATGAAATTCGTCCCTTCAATGTCCATGCTGACCCAAGCACCCTGTTAAACGATGAAGATTATCCATGGTTACGGCACAATAAGCAAAAGACCCAAGCGAAGAAAAAGTGAAGACTTTCTCTCCAAAACTATTATGATGATGCCTTTGATCTTGAATATCACTGCAGTTACATGTGAAGAAATGAAGTGCCTTTTGTAACAGATGAGTTTTCGTCCGAAACCCTGATACTTCGAAAGAGATTGTCCATTTTGTACACGAAGTGCATCCAGCTTTTGCCCTAACCCTCTCAACTTTTTAGCACATGCTATGTGGGTAAAATGATGATACCATGACAACTTTCAACCTTTTCAGAGTTCATTTGTAGTGCTTTTCAATTTCAGGGTCATTTAGCATAAAAAAAATCAGTAAATGCATGAAAAATACCAAATGTAGTCAGAAAGGGTTGAAAATTGATGATGTGGCTTTGAATGGTGCATTTTGAACACACAAAAAGTCTGGAGTTCAAATAAGTTCAAAAAAATGAAATCCCTTTGTAACAGATGAGTTTTCGTCCGAAACCCTGATACTTTGAAAGAGATTGTCCATTTTGTAGACGAAGTGCATCCAGCTTTTGCCGTAACCCTCTCAACTTTTTAGCACATGCTATGTGGGTGAAATGATGATACATTGCCAACTTTCAACCTTTTCAGAGTTCATTTGAACTGCTTTTCAATTTTAGGGCCATTTAGCTCAAAGAATGAACTAATAGCAAAAAGAATGAACTAGAAAACTTTTATGAAACTCTAATAGCAAAAAGAATGAACTAAAAAAATCAATTAAAATATTCTGTTATGATCAACTAAAACAAAACTATAATATTCTTCAATAGCAAAAAGAATCAACTAAAAAGCTTTTATAAAACTCTAATAGCAAAAAATTTATAAAGAATTTATAAAGAATCAACTAGAAAACTAAAATTATAAAAAATTTATGCAACTAAAATTATCAAAGTATTTTTTGTTCAAAACATTAATAGCAAAAAGAATTTTCATAAAGAATTTTTTTTGTTAGAAACTTTAATAGCAAACTAAAATAACAAAATCTGTTTTTGAATATATTGATAAAACACAGTAATATTAAATAGCAGGAAAAAGAATCACTCAAAAATCTATTTTTATAGTAAAGTTATTCACAAACTAGTGATTCACACAAATTTCAAAGAATTCAAATTTAAACTATTCAAATTTGAAAACTAATGGCACTAACAGGATGTTTATAATTTTTGTGACCTAACAGCAAAAAGAATTGAAAAAAAAGCAAAAAACAAAAGAAAATAAATAATGCAAAAAACAAAAAAAAAATGGAAAAAATTAAAAAAAAATGCCGCCTACAGGGCCACGACGGCCTGAATACGACTAGAAACCCAACCAGCGAGTTAGGCCAGGATACAGGCCCGCAGAAGGCCCAGTAGGCCCACAGGCAGATACAGAGTGGTTAGGCCCGTAAACCTGCTTTAAACAGGTGCGGCACTCTCTCAACTAGCGAGGTGGGACTAAACTCCCACCACGCGCGCGACTGTACAAGGCCATTGGTCCCGGTTGGTGGCACGAACCGGGACCAATGCCCACCTTTGGTCCCGATTTGTGGAACCAACCGGGACCAATGCCACCCTTTGGTCCCGGTTCGTGCCACCAACCGGGACCAAAGGTCTCTGCTTCCCGCCCTTTGGGCTGACGAAAAGAGACCTTTGGTCCCGGTTGGTGCCACGAACCGGGACTAAAGGGGGCATTGGTCCCGGTTGGTGCCACGAACCGGGACCAATGCTTCGTGTATATAAGTAGCACTTGTGAAAATTCCCATTCAGTTCTTCGATCCTGCGCTCTCTCCCGGACGGCGCCGACGAACTCCTCAACGCCGCGAGGCTGCCGGACCACATCGTCACGTCACCTCCCCGAGCCCGCCGTCCTCGTCGCCGGCATCCCCGAGCCTGCCGTCCTCGTCCCCGTCGCCGCGTGCCGCCCAGAGCCCGCCGTCCTCGTCCCCGTCGCCGCGTGCCGCCCCAAGCCCGCCGTCCTCGTCGCCGGCCTCCAGCCATCGCTGCCCCCCCAGTGAGCCCCCCTTTCCCATGGTCCCCTGCCCCCGAGCTTGGCCTTGCTCTGCCACTGCTCCATGGTCGCCGCCGGCCCCGACGCATTGAAGAGCAGCAGCAACGCCGTGAAGGAGAGGAGAAGGAGTGGACAGTGAAGAGCAGCAGCCCCCCCCCCCCTTCTGAATTTTCTGAATTTTTTTAACAGTGCATAGAAGGTGTTTGATGAAATGCTAGATGGCTTTGGGCATTTTTCAAATTTCTGATTTTTTTTTGGTGAAGTACTGATGCAAGACAAAGGTGATGGCAAAATTTCAGAATTTTTGGAGTGGTTTAGAATAGGTTTTCAGCAAGGAATTTGAATCTGGTTCATATTTCAATTGAACAAAATTTGAAAATTTTGAACTATGGATCAGAAGGTTTTTGGTGAAATGGAGTGTGGGTAGTGTCATGAAGTTGGAGTAATTTTTTCAGAATTTTTTAGCAAGGAATAATAGGGTTGTATGTTCATAGATGATATATATGTGTAGTGTATATGATGATATGTATGTGTATATATATGATGATATGTCCTGTTTTTTCATAATTTTTTTGTTCATTTATGTATGTATATGGATGTATGCTATTTTTGTCAATTGATGTATGCTTTTTTCGTTCATAGAAAGTTTTTTGTTCATAGAAAGTTTTTTGTCAATTGATGTATATGTTCATATATATATGTGCATTTTTAGAAAAAAAATTGTGTATGTATGTTCATATATGCAAAAGTTACATTTAAGAAAAAAAGAAAATGTATGTATTATGTTCATATGCAAAGAATATGCGAAAGTTAGAATTTTTTTTGTAGTAGATGATGATGATGATATGATGATATATGAAAACTTGGTCAATTTTTTTGTACTAGATGATGATGATGATGATGATGATGCTATGATGATATATGAAAAGTTGGTCATTTTTTTCTGTTGAAGATGTTTGAATGTATTAAAAGTTTGTCATATTGAAAAAAGTTTGAATGTTGCATATTTCATGATGCAACATTTGATCAAATGTAACTAGATGCAATAATTTTGATCATATGTCAAAGTTTGATCATATGTCAAAGTTTGAATTTTGACATATGCAACATTTGATCATATATCAAAGTTTGATCATATGTCAAAGTTTGAATTTTGACATATGCAACATTTGATCATATGTCAAAGTTTGATCATATGTCAAAGTTTGAATTTTGACATATGCAACATTTAATAAGGGATTTATCAAGAGTGCCCCCATTAATAAGAGATTTATCAAGAATGCCCCCATTATGGATGTGCATAATTAAGTTGATCCATATTTTTCCTGATCTCATCTACGCTTCTATATGTGCACGTTCTCTTGTGTCAAAGTATTGAAGAAATCCATGGTTTCATCATTAGCCGGAAGTAACAGGCGCATGATGGTATGAAGCTCTCCAAAGTTATTTTGGAACGGAGTCCTGATAGGATAATTCGCTTTTTGGTACGAAGTTCAGCAAAGGCCTTCCAAATAGTGATATTCGGAAGGCTCTTGCTGAACTTCGTACCAAAAAGCGAATTATCTTATTTGGAAGGCCTTTGCTGAACTTCGTACCAAAAAGCGAATTATCTTATCCGGGACTCCGTTCCAAAACAACTTTGGAGAGCTTCGTACCATCATGCGCCTGTTACTTCCGGCTAATGATGAAACCATGGTTTTCTTGAATCCTTTGACACTAGACAACATGACATATAGAAGGGTAGATGAGATCAGGAAAAATATGGACCATTTTCTGCACATCCAGAATGGCGCCATTTTGTTAAATCCCTTAAAGGTTAAGAGAATCCTTTGTTTGACATTCATGAGAGAGGCGGTCTGGACGTCGATCAACCCCCTCTCGCCCGACCAAACCCTAGAAGCGTCGAGGCCAGCCCAAACCCTAGAAGCGTTGTCGAGGCCACCCCAAACCCTAGAAGCGTTGTCGAGGCCACCCCAAACCGTAGAAGCATCGAGGCCACTAATATGATTCCTTGTTGTGATTAGCTAGCTAGGTCTATGTTTGCCACTAATATATCCATCTCTCATGTTTGTATATTGCCATGTTGTAATATTTGCAGAAACCATGGACAGGGACTTAGAACAAGAAGAGTTGTTGGGGGACATAATCTGCGACGGACATGATGTCGACACCGATGGTCTGGAAGGAGAGGATGACGACTCCGGTGATCGAACAATGGAGGAGGAAGGACATGATCATGACGGCTCCGGTGACCGAATGGCGGAGGAAGAAGGAGACCATGATGACGGCTCCGGTGACCGAACGGAGGAGGGAGCTGTTGCAAAGTCCGGCGAGGTATATATATTAATTAAGCCTGTGCTGACTAATTGATGCATTAACTGTTTTGGTATGTACATATATTAACGCTTCTTTCTTCTTTTATAGCCCTCCGGATCGAGCCAAACTTCCGTAACGAGACGAGGCCCGAAGAAAGGGTTGCGCCAGGATGAAAGGTTCACGATCACAGCACTCGCCGACGATGGCCTACCGATTGAACCCAAGCGGACCAAGGACGCATTTGTTGCTCAGTGCGGAGCTATTGTTAAGGACAGCATCCCGATCAGCATCCAGAAATGGAATAAGCCTAAGGACGACCCTGAAGTTTCTTATGTCAACGATAGACAGAAAGCTGATCTTTGGACCGCGCTGAAGGCAAATTTCACCCTACCGCTAGAGGAGGATCCGAATAACCCAGTTATAGAGCCAAAGGTCAAGGCGTGTGCTCTTAAGAAGATGGCAGATCTATTCAGGAGGTGGAAGAAAGAGTTGAACACAAAGTTTGTCGACAAAGGGAAGACTCCAGAATTCACCGGCCGATATGAGAAGATAAGAGATCACTGGCCCGCATTTGTGGCATACAAGACATCGGAGAAGGGTAAGAAAATGTCAGAGACAAACAAGAAAAATGCTGCAAAGAAGCAGTATCACCATCACACGGGGTCAGGTGGCTACCTCAAAGCCCGGCCGTTGTGGGACAAAGCTGAGCAAGACCTGCTTGCTAAAGGGGTCCAACCAGCGACATTGAACTGGCCAGACCGTTCAAGGACTTGGTTCTTCGGGGTTGGGGGAACTTTGGACCCAGAAACAGGGGAGTGCCGTTGGACGAACGAGCAACTTGCAATACCCGTCAAGAAGCTTCAGGCTTATATCACCGCAGCGCAGGAAGGGACGTTCATTACCAACAGAGAGAAGGACGAGCTGACTGAGGCCCTCGGGAATCCTGAGCACCCTGGACGAACACGAGGCACAACATGCTCCGTTCCGTGGGTGGTTGGGTTTGCCGGCGCAGGCGGTTACAGAAACCGGGAGAGAAAAAGGAAAGCGGAGCTGAGCGAAATGCAGAACCTCAATGCAAGACTAGTAAAGCTAGAGGAACTTGCAGCTGCCAGCCAACCATCTCAGCGGCACGAAGCTACCCCAGAAGCTACCCCGTCATCTCAGCGGAGAAGCAGCGTGGCTTCCACGGAGCTCGTTTAGCCTGATTCCATGGCTCCTCGCTACCCCGTGGGTACTATCACGGAGGCTCAACATTGCGAGCTTATGACGAAATGGCAGAACCTGACTTTGAAGGCGGCTGTCGGCTCTGTTGCACCTCCTCAACCCGACAAAACTTTTCACTGTGGTCCGATTCCACATGGCTATGCTGTTGTGATGGTGGATGAAATAATGGAGGGATTTGAGGAGCTGGACCATGACCACCCTACAGGTGAAGGGGAGAATCAGCTGGTTTATGCTTTGAGGAGTACATGTCTATGGAGGAAGGAGTACATCAAGCTTCCAAACTGGACGCCTCCTCCTCCTCCTCCTCCTCCTCCGGCGAGTCAGGGCACTCTGCCTCCTCCTCCTCCTCTTCCTCCGGCGAGTGATCAGAGCACTCCGCCTCCTTCTCCGCCTCCTCCGGCGCGTGAGGACACTCCGCCTCCTCCGGCGCGTCGGAGCACTCCGCCTCCTCCGGCGCGTCGGAGCATTCCGCCTCCTCCTCCGCCTCGTCAGCAACGGCGGAAGAGAGCCGCCGCCGCTCCGGCGGCTAGCAGTACAAGCAGAGGCGGGAAGCAATTCAGATACGGTCCATCTCTCAAGCCTCTGGAAAAGTTACCATATGAGAGGACCGACGAGGAAACCGTGAAAATCAGTGCTGCCGAAGTGCATGAACATTTTGCACCGAAACCTCCACCTCTGAAGGAGACGATAGATCCGGTGAAAGCGAAGCACACTATCGATGCCCTGAAGCGACCACCACCGCCTCCGCCACAATCCAACTATGAGCACATTATTGAAAGGACATATAAGGAAGCGAAGCGGTCGGGAAGTACTTGCAGTCATGGAAGGTTAGCAGAACGAAGAAGTGGGAAAAAAAATCCCCAGCTCGGTGAACAGGCGAACCAATCGTGCCCTCCGCTCAAGGTGTCTAGCGATATCGTCGCTAATCAGCCGGCGGGGATGGTGCCCGGTAGCAATCCTGCTGATTACCTGAGCGATGATGTAGAGTTTGAAATAATGGAGGTGGACGAATTCAGATACCAGTACGGGCAGCCTCTCGTCAAACCTGGTCATCATCCTCCTGTAACAACGATGATGCGAAGATTCCATGAATGGTACATGAAAACCTGCAGCGAGTCTGGGAAGGATACTTTGACGCTGAGAATTAAAGAGGAGCACGACCTCATTGGAATGGATCTGTTGTCTGTTGAATTGGACGAGTTATTCCAGTTATACAATCAAAAGGCCCTCGACAAAACACTTGTGACTTGCTACTGTCTGTAAGTACTACTTCTGTAATTAAGTCTCTATATATAGCTCAGCTTTTTCATTGCATGCATATATAATTATCCTCACTATATTATGTAGATTGAAGATCGTCGAATGCAGAAATGCACAAATCTATGACATTGGGTTCATTAACCCAAATATCATACATGAATGGACGGTTCAAAAGAATGTCACAGAAACTGAGGACAACTTGCTACAATCGTTGCTTAAAAATCAAAACAAAGAGAAAATACTCTTTCCTTACAAGTTCAAGTGAGTGCTACTGTCTTGTGCATATTCGGTTTCCCTTATTACTCGAGGTTATAGTAATGTAATTGATGAGTTATGCATGCGTGCGCAGGTTCCACTTTATTCTGCTAGAGATTAAGGTTGAGCGGGGAGTAGTAACCGTCTTAGACTCGAGACGAAAAGATCCCCAGGAGTATGCGGACATGACTGAAATGCTCCAGAAGTAAGTTCAATCCATCATTATCGCACCATATCGGCAACTTTGTTCATTTCCTGATATCAAGTAATTATTTTCTTTGTCTGGCAGGGTTTGGAAAGAGTTCACCGGAATTGTTCCGGCACTGCCGAGGGAGCTGCGATTTACACACCCAAAAGTAAGTACTACTAGCTAGTTCCGCGCATCTCCCATTGATTCCCGGCTTCCTGATATCAAGTAATGCTTGATTATCAGTTTGATTGAACTCTATTTCTCGTAAAGTGCTTGTGGCAGGAAGCCGGGAATGATTTTTGTGGATACTACGTTTGCGAGTTCATCCACAACGCGACGACCTCTAAGCGGGGCTACTCTGAAAAACAATATGAAGTGCGTAAGCAATAGTATTCACAATTTTATTTTATTACCATCATTTGTGTTGAGTTTCAGTCATATATATGTATTGACCCCCTTCTTCAAATTAGATGTGGCAGATGCAGGATGAACTCCTACCACATGATCGTATAGGAGCAATTCAAGAGGACTTGGCGGGATTCTTTCTAGACCACGTCATACATAAAGCCGGAGAATACCATGTGAAATTTGACATTAGATGTTAGGGATTGTAAGAGATCTTATATTGTATATATGTAGCTAGCAGCGTCGGATAGATATACTAAAACTTGTTGTTCGACCAATCTCTCGGAGAAAGAGAGGTCGATCACTTCTCTCTGTATATGTTCATGACGATCTTGTGTACTTAATGGTTCCTTCATTTGCTTACTAGCTAGCGTGTTGAGTTCTCTCTATACGTATAGTAGCTAGCGTCGACCAAGCACGGAGAAAGAGAGGACACTTCTCTCTATTAGCTAGCTAACACAATATGAAACCCCTAAATTAACCCTCCACAACCACCTAAACCCCCCCTTTAAAAAAAACAAAAACCCCAGCTCCTGCCAAATGCTGACGCGTGGATGCCTTTTGGTCCCGGTTGGTGTTACCAACCGGGACTAAAGGGCCTCCTGCCTGGGCTCCCCGCAGCGGCCACGTGGAGCCCCTTCTGTCCCGGTTCGTAAGCAAACCGGGACTAAAGGTTTTGGGCTTTAGTCCCGACCCTTTAGTCCCGGTTCCAGAACCGGGGCTAATGGGCCTCTGGAACCGGGACAAATGGGCCGTTTTCTACTAGTGGTACTGTACACTGAAACATCTTGTATTCTACTCCATGAGCACCTTGGCAATCGATCCATGAACTCCCCTATGCTTGCATTGATGTCGTTATCACCAAATTTCAGCACTTCCAAATTTCACAAATTTACCAAGTTGCTCGGTATCAAACCCACAAGACCATTCACATGGAGATCAATTACTTGAAGGGCCGTCATGTTTCCTAGTTTTTCGGGAATAGGTCCATGCCACTCACAATAGGAGAGGTTAAGCTCCTTAGGCTTGTCATATCCCAGAAGAACCAGTTTTGCTCTAGTGATGTGTTAAACCAGTTGTATGATAGATCAAGGACTTGAAGATGTGTGAGGTTTTATTTTGAAGTAGTAGACACTGTGTTGGTAAGGCTAAGGCCACAATATTGTAAGTAAAGCACTTTTAGATAAGAAAGCCGGTTAACCACATGAACCCAATCCCGCACAGAATAGAGATCCACAATGCTCAAGTCATGATAAGTCAACAGTGAAAGACATGACAACCATGCAAGATCCACTGCTTTCAGAGAATTGTTATCCCCACCAACATCAAGATATTTCAAATTTGAGAGATTACCGAGTTGGGAAGGTATTCTCCCACTGAAATCTGACATCGAGAGGTTGAGATACCTTAGGTTTCCCAGAGAGCCCATATGGACACAGGTATGCTTGCGCCATTGAACTCATTCCAACTCAGATCAAGATACCTCAACTGTTGCAAAGTAGCCAAAGAGGAGCTTATCTCATCTCTTGACAATTTCAGGTTGTTGTACTTGTAGCCATTTTTGTAGGTGTTGCGGAGGTTGAGCTTTATGACTTGACCTATTCTTCTGCTGCACTGGACTCCCTCCCATGACAACAATCTTCGACATGCCATGACGAGAGACGGCCAGTGGGGTCGAGAAGGTCTGCCTTGAAGGACAGAAGCTTATCCCACTCCCCGATGATACAGGTTCCAGTCCCACCTGACACCCTCGCTTTAGCAAGGGAATCAGACGGTGCAACATGGAAAATCAACAGGAAGAGAATTGCTGTAGCTGCTCGGGCGAGATGCCCAAGCTCGGCAGCCATATTGGTTCGACAAGGGAGAGAGAGAGCAGAACATGCACCTGATATCTGGATGCGATGATTAGGGTAGCAGATTTATGCAGGGCATCGATAGAGGATACAGCTGAGCAGTAACAACCAGAGTGTATCCACTACGCTTTGGTTAGTAGTTTAGGTTAGAGTTTTTAGTCCTCGCAGGTGCGGCGCTCGAGTGGATGGCGGCGCTTCTTCTTCGAGTTTGTCTCCCGGGCTATCGCTATTTGGAAGGCCTTTGCTGAAATTCGTACAAAAAAGTGAATTATTCTGTCCGGAACTCCGTTTCAAAACAACTTTGAAGAGCTTCATAGCATAATACGCCTGTTACTTCCGGCTAATGATGAAGCCATGGATTTCTTCAATACTTTGACAGACAACATGACATATAGAAGAATATATATATATAGATGAGATCAGAAAAAAAATTGGATCAACTTGTGCACATCCATAATGGGGGCATTCTTGATAAATCTATGGGGGCTGACTCTGATTGTGCTCGGTCGGTTGGCCGTAAGGTAAGGTAGACCAGGTGCATGAGCTAACCAAGGGCACACAAGGCCTTTAGGGAATACCAGGGTACAGTAAAAGAACCCTTCACTTTTTCAGCTTCAGGGTTCCTGGGCTTTATTAGGCGCCTGCTTACAAAACATGGCATCTTATAAAAACAGGGCACCTAGAACAAGAGGAACTATCTAATTTATCATTATAGGCGCCTGTTTACAAACCATGCCATCTTACAAAGTTCACAGAACGTTTCACTTGATTCGATCCATACAATATACCGAGTCCCACGCGACTCCAACACCGAGTCCCACGCGACTCCAACAGCTAGAGCAGGTCATGCGCCATCGTGCGCCCGCACGTCCTGCCATGCAGGATTGCCGTTGTACTCTCGATTTGCAAGCAAAGGGCAGTCACAAACAAAGATTTGCAAGCGACAACACCATTTTGCAGCACACCTTTCTTCTTCTTCTTTCTTGGAATTACAACACAAAGCAAACCAAGAAAGAAAGCAAACTACATGACCTCGTCCCATGATGATTGATTTTACATGAAAAGAGGAGAAAGAGTTGTTGTTGCTACTGGCAGAAATTTAGAGCTGGCCTAACCTAACCGGCTGAAGCTCCAACCATAGCCGAACTGAATTGACAAGAGACTAAGAGCCGAGCAAGCTTAATTTGCAATTTTAACTGACGGCTGATCCATGAACAATCTGTTTTTAAGCACTCGGCCGCAGAAACCATTCCTGTTTGTTGCTGGAGTACCAATTCAAGAACCCTAGAAATTAATTCAAAACAAAAGGAACCATTGTATGGAGGCGGTGTTAACAAAATTCAGTGTTACAGTACAATTGTATGGCTTACACTGCTAGAGAAGATGGCAGGAAATTACCAATTGCATTGCTCCTTACACTGCTAGAGAAGATAGCAGAAATTTTGTGGTAACTACTGAAGACAAAATGCAACGCAAGACAAATTCAAGATTAATCAGACATGACACTACCACTTCAAGTCTCACAATTCAAACTAAATCAAAATTCAGTACCTACCACAAACTTACAGTTTTGTCATAATTATCATAATGCTAGTGCCAGTTCCTTTGCCTTGTTTGCCTTCAGTTTGCACTGGTATGACAAAGGTATATTGCCATGGAGTACTCCTAGCTACTCCAAGTTCTTACATCTGTCCGGTGTCTGTGAGTTTCCAAGTCTTGTTCTGGGCATGCATACTTTTCAGTTTTCACATACATTATTTTTTTGCGGGAACACTTACAGAAGTTATGGCTGATAGTTCTAGCGATTAGGACACCCAACCATACTTTGACAGCAGGGAAATTAAATGACAGACGAAACAGTGGATGACTATTACAAGCAGCAGTGCGCCATCACTTCTATCAAAGACTAGTTCAAGGAACAGATCAACTTGAAGCTACTCTGATTCGCTCAAGGAGCAGAGTACGCAATTTCAACGTGGATACCTCGCATTTAGGTGACTGTTTCTGATGTCCAAAGAATTACTGACAAACAAGTCATGTGACTGGTTACGAGCGTGTGACAATAGTTGCTGCTCTATTTAACATTATGATGATGATGTTGCGGGCTTCGCTGCACCAGAGATTTTGGCAAATACTCCCTCCGTCCCAACATAAGTGTCTCAACCTTAGTACAACAGCACGCTTCACCAAGAGACCCCAGACAAAATGTCGCATACAGTTGTGCAAGTTAAAACACAAGGAGTCTGCCTGAAGATCTCAGTGCGTACCTGTATCTGTATGCATCTACTGAATTTTTGCATTGCATGATTGCATCAAGTACCAACAGATTGCTTACTATATATATGCGCCAACTGAGGAACTGAGGAACAGTCGTCATATAAAAGAAAAGAACCTTGCTGGTCAATACTAAGCAATCCACTGGGATTGCGAAAGCAAAATGACGTCATCTCCTTCATAAGTGCAAGCAGGAAGATTACCGTGCTACGGCTGCTGTCAAGTGCTAGTTACCACTTGCAGGTACAAACTCGTTCTCATTCTAGCATCAGTGTCTCTCTTGCTGATTTCCCAAGTGAACAATCAGTCAGGCCAGGTGACAGACTAGAAATATTCAGAGGTTTAAGCAAGCAAAGTTCAGAAACTTCAGAGAAACGACTCAACATTCAGATGAGCCTCCTAGGATCTCTGTATTGCTCCTGCTACGATGTAGATCTCTGCTGTCCATGCTCTTCTCAGCTGATTTCGTTGTTTCTCTCTTGTTTTCGGAAATGAAACGGTTAACTGAAGGTGTCAATTCTTCAGAGGTTCAGAGATTGGGTCCTGACACCCGGCACCTTTCCTTAATTATTACTGCTTCACATTCAGACTCAGAGTTCAGAGGGAGATTCAGGATCAAAGCCTGCCTGAGAGTGGAGAGCCTGAGAAGCGACTGGAGGTGCTATTGGTGCAGAGCGTCCTTCCACGCCTCCCCGTAGAGCAGAGCAGACCACACAATATTCACTCAACTATGGCCTCATCGACTGTAGGTGCTGCCGCAGAGACGATTAGTTGGTGAGCTGACCTACTTCTACCTGGGCGTAGAGCTTTCCGAGCCGCTCGTTTGCCCTGCTGCGCTCCCTTCTTGGACAGGAAGTCCGTGGACAGGGATGAGATGTCCTGCTGCAGCTTCTTGATGAACCTACAGGTTTAAGGAGAATGGAAATGCAAAACGACATTGTCTCCATTATTCAATTCACTCAAGACCTTAATGAAAAGTCAGGAGACGCAGCGCGCACCTGATTCCGTCGGCTGCCGCCGTCGGAGAAGACCCAATAGGCGCGGCCTGAGCAGGCGAGCGAGACTCCTCCAAGGAGCGACGCATCCGGCAGGGAAAGCGCGGGGATTGGCCGGCGGCGAAGACGGCGGGCGGAGTCACGGCGCATCAGTCAGTGTCCCTCTTGCCACTGGTCCTTCATTATTATTGCTTCACATTCAGAGATTCAGACTCTAGAATTGAACTGTAGTACACAGCAGATCCAGGAATGATCATAACCTGGAGACACAGAGCTTGAGCTGCTACTTGACCCCTCAAGGCAGGAGGTGCCCCGACCTCTGCTGCCCTCAAGGTACAGCTCCAGCTACCCACAGCGTGCTCAAGCAAATCAGGTGGACGGAGTGGAGGAAGACGGCGAGAGCATCCCGTCCTCCCGGCGCTGCAAGAGTGTGTCATCCAACAGCAAAAGAGCCTACTACAACATGACTGTCAACCACCCTAGCAACATCAGGAGCATGACTATAAATCACACAAAAGCCATAGCTACAACACTAGCTACATATCAGGAAAATAACACATTATTAATAGAGATTAGCTAATGAATACTGATATTGTTTATGTTTAAGATTCTAAATAATGCCAAGAGATTATCTAATCTTGTTTCTGTTTAAGATTTTAAATAATGCCAAGAGATTATCAAATCTTGTTTATGTTTAGGATTTTCAATAATGCCGAGTAAAGCTCTTGGCATTGACATTTCTCTCAAGAAAATAATGCCAAGAGACTCAATTTATTATATATTTGTACCAAATCAGATCAGTACAAAGGCAACTTTTGGGTTGTTGGGTCCCCGGATAACTTGAACCATCTTCTAATCATGCAAATGAGTGCTCCACTAAGCAGAACACATTGATCACTCCCAAAGTCAGCCAGATCAAACAGGATTATATATGATGCACTTGTTGTATTCTACAATCTAGAGCGCCCAGTCCAAAACCTAGTTACCAGATCAAACAGAGCTGGAAGGAGAGATCAGGGACTCACAACAGACTAAAAGCCTACATATGCACTACCGTTGGCTGATAGCAACACCACCAAAAAATCATCAACTACAACTATGATGTCAACAGTACCATGTTCAGTTTGTCAGCACAAGTGATTGAAAAAATAACGTCAAATCCAATTGCCATTGCACAAAAGAACGGCAGTACACAATGCACCCATGTTCTGCCGCGGATTATCTAATCATAGATGCATTTTCATCTCCTCTAGACAAATAATCAACGGCTCAAACCAAATAAAACATTTGACAATCATGAATTCAACGGATAGGGAGAAATCAATATCTCATCGACAAACATTCTCCCTCTGGTTGAGAGGAAAAGTTGGAGGGCCTCGCTTTCACATTTCGAATCCAGCTATAAGCTCTTTGCTGCCTAAAATCATTAACATTCCGAAATAGGAACAAAATTCAAGCCACCAAATCAGTGCTACAAGGGAAATAAAGCCCAAACTAGTAGCAGCTCATGTTGCTGAGATAGCAAGCTTGACAAAACTCTAGTTTCAAAAACAAAACTCTGGACTCTGAAAGGACATATATAACTTTGTTAATAAAGAAGACAATTTGTAATCACAAGACTTAACATCTCGTCGGTGTTAGGAATGAGCAACTGGTATTCACTGTGGGCCAAAGGCCAGTACATATACAGGGTATACAGGGAGCAGCGGTACTACCGCACACACAAGCGGTAGTACCGCCTGCACACACACAAGCGGTAGTACCGCACGCAGGCGGTAGTACCGCACACCAAACACACATCTAACACCCCCCCGCAAACTCATGGTGGGTCAACAACACTGAGTTTGGAGAGAAAGAACCCATGCTGCGCTCGAGTCTGTGCCTTCGTGAAGAAGTCCGTGAGCTGTAACTCAGAGGGAACATAGTGAAGAGCGAGAACCTCATCCTGTACAGGGGGGGGGGGGGGGGGGGGGGGGGGGGGGGGGGGGGGGGGGGGGGGGGGGGGGGGGGGGGGGGGGGGGGGGGGGGGGGGGGGGGGGGGGGGGGGGGGGGGGGGGGGGGGGGGGGGGGGGGGGGGGGGGGGGGGGGGGGGGGGGGGGGGGGGGGGGGGGGGGGGGGGGGGGGGGGGGGGGGGGGGGGGGGGGGGGGGGGGGGGGGGGGGGGGGGGGGGGGGGGGGGGGGGGGGGGGGGGGGGGGGGGGGGGGGGGGGGGGGGGGGGGGGGGGGGGGGGGGGGGGGGGGGGGGGGGGGGGGGGGGGGGGGGGGGGGGGGGGGGGGGGGGGGGGGGGGGGGGGGGGGGGGGGGGGGGGGGGGGGGGGGGGGGGGGGGGGGGGGGGGGGGGGGGGGGGGGGGGGGGGGGGGGGGGGGGGGGGGGGGGGGGGGGGGGGGGGGGGGGGGGGGGGGGGGGGGGGGGGGGGGGGGGGGGGGGGGGGGGGGGGGGGGGGGGGGGGGGGGGGGGGGGGGGGGGGGGGGGGGGGGGGGGGGGGGGGGGGGGGGGGGGGGGGGGGGGGGGGGGGGGGGGGGGGGGGGGGGGGGGGGGGGGGGGGGGGGGGGGGGGGGGGGGGGGGGGGGGGGGGGGGGGGGGGGGGGGGGGGGGGGGGGGGGGGGGGGGGGGGGGGGGGGGGGGGGGGGGGGGGGGGGGGGGGGGGGGGGGGGGGGGGGGGGGGGGGGGGGGGGGGGGGGGGGGGGGGGGGGGGGGGGGGGGGGGGGGGGGGGGGGGGGGGGGGGGGGGGGGGGGGGGGGGGGGGGGGGGGGGGGGGGGGGGGGGGGGGGGGGGGGGGGGGGGGGGGGGGGGGGGGGGGGGGGGGGGGGGGGGGGGGGGGGGGGGGGGGGGGGGGGGGGGGGGGGGGGGGGGGGGGGGGGGGGGGGGGGGGGGGGGGGGGGGGGGGGGGGGGGGGGGGGGGGGGGGGGGGGGGGGGGGGGGGGGGGGGGGGGGGGGGGGGGGGGGGGGGGGGGGGGGGGGGGGGGGGGGGGGGGGGGGGGGGGGGGGGGGGGGGGGGGGGGGGGGGGGGGGGGGGGGGGGGGGGGGGGGGGGGGGGGGGGGGGGGGGGGGGGGGGGGGGGGGGGGGGGGGGGGGGGGGGGGGGGGGGGGGGGGGGGGGGGGGGGGGGGGGGGGGGGGGGGGGGGGGGGGGGGGGGGGGGGGGGGGGGGGGGGGGGGGGGGGGGGGGGGGGGGGGGGGGGGGGGGGGGGGGGGGGGGGGGGGGGGGGGGGGGGGGGGGGGGGGGGGGGGGGGGGGGGGGGGGGGGGGGGGGGGGGGGGGGGGGGGGGGGGGGGGGGGGGGGGGGGGGAGTGACACGGGCCGGAGAAGGGGGAGAGACATGAGGCACAGAGGGAGATGTGTTGGGAAGGAGAAGAAAAGAAATATCGTCCACAGAAAAACTAGAGGAGGAAGGGCGAGGGTAGTAAGAACGAGACTCATCGAAAGTCACATCACGTGAAATGCGCAACCGACGACCAACAGGATCCCAACATCGATAGCCCTTGTGCTCATCACTGTAGCCAAGAAAAACACACTCAACGGACTGAGCAGTCAGTTTGGTGCGTTCTCGAGGAGCAAGAAGAATATAGCACACGCAGCCAAACATGCGAAGAGCGGAGTAGTCAGGAGAGCGACCAGAGAGACGCTCCATAGGAATACCACCCTGCAAGGCAGCCGAAGGCTGAATGTTGATGAGGTGGTTGGATGCAGAAACAGCCTCAACCCAAAAATGGGGTGGGAGAGAGGCGGCAATCATCATTGCCCGAGCCGTCTCAAGTAAATGGCGATGTTTGCGTTCAGCAACGCCATTCTGAGCATGGGCACCAGGACAGGAGAATTGGGCAAGAGTACCTTGCTCCGCAAGAAAACCACGCAACAGGTGAGAGATATACTCTTCAGCTGAGTCAGCACGAAAAATACGAATAGGCGTGGAGAATTGGGTGTGAACCATGGCAGCAAATCGTTTGTATATAGAGAGAACCTCGCTACGAGATTGGGGGGGGGGACCAGAGACTGAGTGCGACAATCCTGAACAGAGCAAGAGTCGGCATCAAGAATAACACAACAACCAGAATCAGTAAGTTGGGCAGCGGAAAAGAGATTCGGACGCTGCGATACCGACTCACTAGTAGGATAAGGTAACTGAGTCTGTTTTCCAAGTCTACAACCATCACAGTGTAGAGAAACATCTCCAGAGACAGACCCTAAGACGCCCTGGCGCACCAACGATGACAGACGGGAGCCACAGATGTGACCAAGTCGATGATGCCACTGCTGGAACATCACAGAAGAGGAGGCAGCAAGAACATGAGAACTGGCAGAAGTAGTGGCAGCGGAAGGAACACGAAGCCAGTCAACCTCCCAAAGGCCCTCAGACTCACGGCGCCGAGGGCCAGCGCCAACCAGAGACTGAGTGCGACAATCCTGAACAGAGCAAGAGTCGGCATCAAGAATAACACAACAACCAGAATCAGTAAGTTGGGCAGCGGAAAAGAGATTCATGGTAAGACGGGGAACATGAGAAACACTGGGAACCGAAAAGGACGGAGTAGAAAGAATGCCACGACTAGCAACAGGAAGAGGAGTGCCATCGGCAGTGAGAACATTAAGGGGGGGGGGGGGGGGGGGGGGGGGGGGGGGGGGGGGGGGGGGGGGGGGGGGGGGGGGGGGGGGGGGGGGGGGGGGGGGGGGGGGGGGGGGGGAATGCCACGACTAGCAACAGGAAGAGGTGTGCCATCGGCAGTGAGAACATTAAGAGGAAAAGCAAGAGGTCGAAGAGAGGATAAAGCAGAAGAATCAGAGGACATATGAAAGGAAGCTCCAGAATCCAGAACCCACGAGGATGTACCTGACTGAGTAGGCTCCGGCGGGGGCGGAGTGGTGGTGGCAGTCACAGCAGCAACAGAACCCGTCGAGGAAGAACCAGAGGAAGCCAGCATGCGCTTGAGTAGCATAATATCCTGGTCAGTGAGTGACGGAGTCGAGGGAGACGCATGAGTCCCACTGGAAGAAGAGCGCCTCTGGTCTCGCTGTTTCTGGCGGCAATCAGACTCTGGGTGACCGTGCCGGGAGCAGTAGCCACAGAAAGTGTCACGGCGCGACCGGCCCTTCTCAGCAGAAGGAGGGCGACCCACCCCCCTTGAAGGTGTGGGCAGAAGCGGTGGAGCGGTGAGACGAGCAGTCGACACAGGAGCACGAGCAGCCAACACAGAGGGAACAGCAAGCAACCCAGCAGAACGGAGGCGGGTCTCCTCAGCACGAAGCTCAGCAAGCACCTCCGAGATAGGAACACGACCACGAGCAAGCAAGTGAGCGCGACGAGGCTCAAACTCGGAACGGAGGCGAGATAAGAACTCATGGACACGCTGAAACTCCAAGTCGGACCTCATGCGCCTGAGTCCCACTGGAAGAAGAACGCCTCTGGTCTCGCTGTTTCTGGCGGCAATCAGACTCTGGGTGACCTTGCTTGGAGCAGTAGCCACAGAAAGTGTCACGGCGTGACCGGCCCTTCTCAGCATAAGGAGGGCGACCCACCCCCCCTGAAGGTGTGGGCAGAAGCGGTGGAGCAGTGAGACGAGCAGACGACACAGGAGCTCGAGCAGCCAACACAGAGGGAACCGCAAGCAACCCAGCAGAACGGAGGCGGGTCTCCTCAGCACGAAGCTCGGCAAGTACCGCCGAGATAGGAACACGACCACGAGCAAGCAAGTGAGCACGTCGAGGCTCAAACTCGGAACGAAGGCGAGATAGGAACTCATGAACTCGCTGAAACTCCAAGTCGGACCTCACAGTCTGGCAGCAACGGCAAGTTCCACAAACCACTGACCGAAGAGAGTCAAGCTGACGCCAGATGGCAGAACTCTGTGTGTAGAACTCATCAACAGAAGAGTCACCCTGCTGAAGAGCGTGCTCCTGACGCAGCACAGATAGGTAGAGCGCATCACCAGAGGGCTGATAGCGCTGACAGAGGTAAGACCACATCGCTGCAACGGTGTCGAGGCTAATGAACTCCGAAGCAAACTGAGGGAGGACACTCGCAGTGAGAACAGCAGCAGCTCGAGCTTCATCGTTGCACGACTGAGTGTAAGCAGACAGATCATCTCGGTAAACGGAAAGGGCATCTGTGTAAGAGGACACTTGCTGATCATAAGCGTCAACCGCAGCATCATCCAGGGCCTTGGCTGTATCCCGGTCAGCCTGAGAAGCATCAGCAGCAAGAACAGGTGGCACCGGTGGGGTAGGAGCCACAGGAGCAACAGGGCACGGCGGACAGGGTACCTCGCCAGAGAGAACGCCCCACAGAAGAAGACCACGCATGTGAATACGCATGAAGCCCACAAACTCAGCATAGTTGGTGCCATCGAAGATCACCGAGCACCGAGGAACAGCGACATAGTGCGAGGAAGACATGACGAGCCCACGCGGTGCTGAAGGCGCGGTAGTACCGCGCTAGCAGCGGTAGTACCGCTTAGAGCACACGGGCGGTACTGCCGCTGCAGAGCGCGCGCGGCCGCCGCGGTGTCGGGTTGCACGGTAGTGGCAGCGGCAGTAGCAAGCGGCAGTACCGCACTCCAAGCGGTAGTACCGTTCCAAGCGGTAGTACCGCTCCAAGCGGTAGTACCGCGCAGAGCCGCTGGATCGGGATCCAAATCGTCGGGCGGCGTGGGCCGAGCGAGGCAGAGCAGCGCCGGGGGGCGAGACGAGGACGACGACGGGCCGCGGGCTGGGCGCGACCGGGGCGCAGACGGGGCGCGGGCAGGGCGCGGCCCTGGTCACGGTGCGGCGCGCGAGCAGCTGCGAGAGCAGCTGCGGGACTTCGGCCACGGACGGCCGGCGGCTGCCGCGGAGGAGGGGGGCCGGCGACAGGGGAGGAGGTGGCCGGCGACGAGGGAGAAGGTGGCCGGCGACGGAGGAGTGGCACGGAGCTGCTGCGTGCGCGAGAGGAGGGGGGGAAACCTAAGCATCTGATACCATGTTAGGAATGAGCAACTAGTATTCACTGTGGGCCAAAGGCCAGTACATATACAGGGTATACAGGGAGAAGCGGTAGTACCGCACACACAAGCGGTAGTACCGCCCCCCCCCCCCCCCCCCCCCCCCCCCCCCCCCCCCCCCCCCCCCCCCCCCCCCCCCCCCCCCCCCCCCCCCCCCCCCCCCCCCCCCCCCCCCCCCCCCCCCCCCCCCCCCCCCCCCCCCCCCCCCCCCCCCCCCCCCCCCCCCCCCCCCCCCCCCCCCCCCCCCCCCCCCCCCCCCCCCCCCCCCCCCCCCCCCCCCCCCCCCCCCCCCCCCCCCCCCCCCCCCCCCCCCCCCCCCCCCCCCCCCCCCCCCCCCCCCCCCCCCCCCCCCCCCCCCCCCCCCCCCCCCCCCCCCCCCCCCCCCCCCCCCCCCCCCCCCCCCCCCCCCCCCCCCCCCCCCCCCCCCCCCCCCCCCCCCCCCCCCCCCCCCCCCCCCCCCCCCCCCCCCCCCCCCCCCCCCCCCCCCCCCCCCCCCCCCCCCCCCCCCCCCCCCCCCCCCCCCCCCCCCCCCCCCCCCCCCCCCCCCCCCCCCCCCCCCCCCCCCCCCCCCCCCCCCCCCCCCCCCCCCCCCCCCCCCCCCCCCCCCCCCCCCCCCCCCCCCCCCCCCCCCCCCCCCCCCCCCCCCCCCCCCCCCCCCCCCCCCCCCCCCCCCCCCCCCCCCCCCCCCCCCCCCCCCCCCCCCCCCCCCCCCCCCCCCCCCCCCCCCCCCCCCCCCCCCCCCCCCCCCCCCCCCCCCCCCCCCCCCCCCCCCCCCCCCCCCCCCCCCCCCCCCCCCCCCCCCCCCCCCCCCCCCCCCCCCCCCCCCCCCCCCCCCCCCCCCCCCCCCCCCCCCCCCCCCCCCCCCCCCCCCCCCCCCCCCCCCCCCCCCCCCCCCCCCCCCCCCCCCCCCCCCCCCCCCCCCCCCCCCACGCAGGTATTTCGTAGGAAAGAGTTCAACTTCCTTTTTAAATGGGGCATAACCTTTTTGTACATTTTTTTCCGATAAAGGACTTTTCATTGAATAGATATATCATGGTGATACAATCGTATTGAAAGAAAGCCCAGCCTCTGCATAGCTAGATGCACATATCCTTTGGTAGTTAAGCGCTCAAGACTATGTTTGGCATTGCGGTGAATTATCATAATCCTGTTTGCTCAACCCGGTTTTTGTCTATTTTAGTGTTTGTTTGACCCATTTTATTTATGTTTGTGGTTAATTTTCTACAGCAGGTTATAAATAAGCACAATACAGTTCAACAACCGTGAACTGAGATAAATAGACTCGACAGAATAGCATCCACAAAATTTGCCATTGCTTCCAGATTCAGGAGACTATAAACGTAAACTGTTGCTGAGGTTGAGGAGACTATAAACGTAAACTGTTGCTGAGGTTGAGGGGCGACCCGTAGCACGTGCACATTTCTTTTTAAGTCGGCCATGTAGGATCTCGATTCATTAAAAAAGAAAAGAGAGTATAGATCCCGGTTGATTAGCGGAACAAGCAACTGTGTATAGCGTAATAGCACATTGCACACACAATCTTTATTATAGATTTTGTTTTGCAATGTGGAACCTTACATACACACGTCCACACCTGATGACACATAACATACACATTACACAGGTTACATATACTGAGCTGAGCTGGTGCACGTAGGTACGTTTCGTACCGGCTGCTTATTCACTTTTCGTGAAGCACGGGATTACGGGCTACGTACTACACGGTGAAGTGGATCGATCATGGTGCGACGAACCCGTAGCCTCACACGCCGCGCCTTGGGCGCACCCGGACCTCGAGCGGCGCCGCCATCTCGCACGACAGGCGGAGCACCTCTGACAGGTCGACGGCAGCGCCGGACGCCGGCACCCACTCGAACTCGTGCAGCAGGGTGGCCATCCAGGCGGTCACGGTGGTCATGGCCAGGGACTTGCCGGGGCAGCTCCTCCGGCCGGACCCGAACAGCATGAGCCGGCCGTCGGCGCCGAGCACGGACACGTCCGGGGCCTCGCCGCCGGCCAGGAACCGCTCGGGCCGGAACTCGAGTGGCGCGTCCCACACCTCCGGGTCGCGGCTCATGGCCCACTGGTTCACCATGGCGGTGGTGCCGGCGGGGACGAGGTGGCCGTCCACGTACGTGTCCGAGATGGCCCTGCGGCACCACGAGAGCAGCGGCCCCGGCGGGTGCACCCGGAGGGCCTCCTTCAGCAGCGCTTGCAGGTACGGCAGCGCTGGTACGGCCGACTCGGCCACGGGGCTGCTCCGGCCGATCACCTCGTCGAGCTCGCGGTGCACCTTGGCCTGCACGTCACGGTGGAGGACGAGGCGTGCCATGGTCCACTCCATCAGCACGGCCATGGCATCCGTTCCTCTGAAGATCATCTCCTGGAAAGAAATACAACCACCATTTTCTTGCATTTACTCGCAGTGCTCTATCCATTAGGCAGTAACTAACTACTAGCCATCCGTTCAAATGATTCGAGATTAAAGAAAGAACAGAAAGTTGGTGGAATTTTGCATGGACGTTAGCTAGCTTTTTAAAAAGTGTTCGTTGGCTACTTTGTCAAGATTACGATCACAACAAAAGTAGTAGGCATGATTTGCATACGTACTACTGTATATAGAACCGATGCCATACCAATTTATGTGCGTTAATTTTGTCAAAAACTTGTATTTGTTGCTCTTGATAATAACATATGCTACGTACGTACCCAGAGTACGGCGGCGATGTCGGCGTCGGTGAGCCCCTCGCTGTCCTGCAGGGAAAGCAATATGTCGACGAAGTCGCGCATCTCTCCTCCGGCGGCGATCATCACCTTGGCGCGGTGCTCCTGGATGATGGCGTGCACGAAGCGGCCCTTGCGGAAGCCCGTAACGAGTACTCCTCAGCTAGTTGCTCCCATTACTAACTGAATTTGGAGACATTAGCAGGAGCCGTATGGTGACGTTTTCGCACCGGGCTCAAGGGAGTCCGGAATTTAAAAAGAAAAAATGCCATTTAAAAGTTTTAAATAATTATTTTTTTCTCCAAGTACATATATATATATTTATATATATATATATATTGAGAATCATCCTGCTATATTTATTGCACAATATTCATGGGGATACAAACAATAGCTGGAGGGGAGGATAACCAACCATGGCGTCCTTCCTCTAAAGAAGAAGCTGCTTTAGCTAAGGAGTGAGCTTCAAAATTACAAGACCCTTTTTCATGGCCTAAAGAAACACTACGCAACATACTCCTCTTCATATTAAACTCATGCACCAATGCCTTATAATGACACGGATTCTCCTCCGCAACATCTTGGACGTTTAAATCGAAGGCAAGCGACAACGCCTCGCTACATGCCTGTGCTTCAAGACTTGGTGGGTCAGTCAACCCTTCAACCACAATCGCCGCTGCTCCTAAGAATGTCCCCGAAAGATCTCGGCAAACTGCACTTGCTGCACCACTCGTTCCATCTCTAGAGAGGCCACCATCAACATTGATTTTCACTGCCCCCCGCACCGGAGCAATCCAATTCGCAAGCATAGCGCTAGCTGTCCGCTGCTTCTGCTTCAACATTGATTTTCACTGCCATGCACCACATGTCCACGCACCTGACCCGTACACACCCGTGTAACCGCGAAGGTCGGCTCTGATACCAATTGTAATGCCCCGGCCAAGCCCACCGGTTCATGGCCATTGTGCCTGGCTACCACCTAAAATTTAGAGTGGCCCCACAGACCACCACTAGTCTTTTATGTGTACTTTGTCTTCACTTGTACGCATCCGGGATCAACTTCCCTGTCGGCCACCCATCCTCAAATTGTTCCAAACCAATCATGCTTAACTTTGAAGTTTCTTTCGGATGGGCTTCCGGAAAAGAAGGTGTATCTTGTTGATATGTGTAGTCTATCATCCCTATTATGCTGCGATGTCACACCAGCCCCATCAGTCCTGCTGCGAGATCGTACTCAGGGGAATATTCAGAACCACCTCGGCATCCATAGGTAGGAGATGTTCTCGTACAACATTCTTGTTCCATGCACAATTGACATGATCAATGAGCTCACTTACCCTGTCAGGTGGGTTTTGGGATCTAGCACAAACCGGCCACAACTTATAGTCATGGGGGAGCCAATTATCGTACAAGAAACTCGTATCTGCCGCATCACCAATCCGCCTGATCAAACCAAGTTTCAGAGAGTCTCACCCTTCACATATGGATCGCCATACCACAGATGGTCACGATCCCAATTCGGCATGCAGAAGTGATCTCGCCAGAAAATAAGCAGCCTTCAACACACGTGCACTTAGAGAATTAGGCTCCGTAAGTATCGTCCATGCCTGCCTTGCTAGAAGTGACAACTTAAAGAGCTCTATATCCATGAAGCCTAGTCCACCATCCCATTTCGGCCTTGTCATGGATGACCATGCCACCCATGCCGTTCTCCGTTTTCCTTTCCTGCTACACCACCAAAATCTTCGAATTAACACATTGATATGATTGCATATCCCTCTAGGTGGCTTGAAACATGACATGGAATAAGTTGGTATGGCCTGCACAACAGATTTAATTAATACTTCCTTGTCTCCCACTGACAAAATCATCTCCATGGAGACTCTCTCTCGCAAGTATTTGAAAGCACCATTTTTTGATCTTCCTACATCCGATGGGAGCTCCAAGTATTTCTATGACAGGGATTCACAAGAGACATTCAGAGTTGTCTTGATATGGTCACGAAGGGGTACAGAGCACCCTTTTCCAAAAAAGATTGATGATTTTTCCAGGTTTATTCGTTGGCCCGAGGCTTGACAGTACTCTTCTAGTGTTACCTTCATTTGGTTAGCAGCCCCTTCTTTTGCTTTAAAGAATAACAGACTATCATTAGCGAAGAGAAGATGGTTAATTCTTGGGGCTGTCTCTGCTACCTGAATACTAGCAACATCCGATACAGAGCTCCTCGATATGAGCAGGCATGAAAGCCCCTCGGCTGCCCACAAAAATAGGTAAGGGGAGATGGGATCCCCTTGCCATATTCCCCTCGTCGGTTTAAATTCTTCTGATTTGCCCCCATTAAAAAGGACCAAGAAAGAGACTGATGTAACACATCTCATGACATATTGAACGCATCGAGAACTGAAACCAACCTTGAGAATAATCCGTTTCAAATACTCCCATTTAACCCTGTCATACGCTTTCATCATATCTAACTTCAAAGCACACAAAGTTTTCTCTTTACTTTGTTTGGACTTCATAAAATGCAAGCATTCATATGCCGTAATGACATTATCAATGATGAGGTGGCCTGGTACAAAAGCAGATTGCTCTTTTGAGATAATCTCCAGAAGGACTAGTTTTAACCGGTTAGCAAGTACTTTCGAGACAATTTTATATATCACGTTGCACAAGCTAGTAGGCTCAAACTGGGACAAAAGAGTAGGTTTTGATACCTTAGAGCATCTCCAACAGCCTTGCTATAATGGGTTGCTAAAAACTGGATATAGCAAGAGGAGAGAGAAGGTTTACAAAGCCACCATATTTTTTGCTTTGCTAGCCTTTCTATAGTAGCAATCCGAGAAACCATATATGAATGAAATGAACATCCAATTTATACGCATAATAATTAGAGCATTTCATCATCACCGGAATTAACATCATAGGAACACCAATCCAAAAATATTGTGAATGTAAAGTCAAGCTTCAAGCATAGAACCGAGAGAATTGTGCAAGAACAACATAAAAGTTCATCATCGGTGCATGAACAACACCATAAACCAAAAGTGACATGTTTCTCTCAAATAGCACCACCACCATTGCCACCGTAGTACCCTTTTGTCGCCAAGATTTGGTCACGACAAATCTCTAGATAAGCCCGAGCCTTCTCATCTAGACCACTTTGATCCATGAACATGATCCTTTGCTCATTCTCCATCATCTTAGCCACCCCCTCGGCAGCCACCTTCTTCTCCTCGATCTCGGCCAACCTCTCCCCGGCCGCCGCCCTCCTCTCCTCGGCTGCCGCCCTTCTCTCTTCGGCCACCAACTTCCTCTCCTCGGCCTCCCTCCTCTCCTGCATTTCCTTGGTCTTCAACTCTCTCCTTTGCATAGCAATGTCTTTCCTCACCTCCATCAAGTTGTCCAACGATTGCTTGTAGCCTCCCTCATCTCCATTCGCCCTTTTGTTTTTTTCTTTCTTCCTTCCATCGGGCCTTCCTCTATTGACTGATGAGAGAGGAGTTGGGCTACTTGATGAATCATCGGAGTCCACCACAAAACCATCTCCAACCGAACTAGAAGGAGCCTTCCTCTTGTTTGGAATTTCATTGGAGGGCCGGGTTTTCCATTTCTCATCATTCTCGAGGATTTTTCAACAATGAAACAAAGTGAAGGGCCCCCCTGGCACAAGTTTGCCCTTTTTCTTCTTGGATTTGCCCATGAATAAATTTTGAGCAATGTTGAGCTACAAAAAAAGATACAAGTAAGCATCAACTTGAGCCAAGCAACATCAAGGAAAAGGTAAAAGAAAGATACAAGTAAGCATGAACCTTATCTTCGGCATTAGTCCCACTTGGATTGAGACGATCAACTTGAGCCAAGCAACATGACCACTTGAAACAATCCGCATTAATGGTATGGAAACGACCTTCAATAGAGCCGGCACTCCTAGCCATATCACCCTTGAGGAGAAGTTTGTAGAGCTCATGGATACGGTCCCAGTATGTGGAGGTTTTTTGTTCATTGCCAACAATTGCATCTAAGCCAATCCTTCTCCATGCATTGCACAAGGCTTCATCTTCCTTTTGAGAGAAATTAGTTCCTCTCCCCCTTTTTGGAGTAGGAACCACAAAACCCTCACCCTCTTGTGTATACTCTTGTGATGGTATCTCCGGTGCATCTCCACAAGTGTAGTTCATGAAGGTTTCATTGTCCATGCTACATTTTTTAAGTTGCAAACATAAGCATAATCATACAATTACATTTTTTAAGCAATTACATAAGCATAACCCATAGCTTACAATTCTGGAGGGTATATGAGCAGCACAATAAATGTGGACTGACCATTAGTAGAAGTGTAAAAAATTAAGCATTATCTTTTGTACTAAAAGGATTCCCTAGTTTCTTTGTCAATAAAGCCTACACAAGTTTCCCTAGTTTCTTAGTCTGACTTATTTTATACACTGTAATACAATTACCAGAAGTGGGTATGACATGACCATACTGCCGCAATCATTTCCTTGCAACTGAACCCTTTCTACATTCACAACCACAATTTCTCACATGACCAGAGAGCAATGGAAGCCACAATGCAGTTTCAAAGATACATGGCAGAATAATTGCTGAAACTCTTAAATAGTTGAACAAGTACATAGTTTCAACCTGTCTTGTTTTCTCGACCATAAAATTCGCATGCTTGTAGGACAGTGTTGAGTTCAGGAAATTCTGCTCCAGTATATGGTTACGCAGCAGCCAGTAAATATTGAACCGTGCTTAATTCATGCCACACTTAAATTTTAGTTAAGTCAGACTAAGCAAAATTACCTTCTCGGAATTTCGTCGACCACCTCTTGTGAGCCATTGGCCATGGGGGCAGGCGAGCTCGCCTCGAGCTCCATGGAGACTGCTGGTGCCGGGGAAGGCTCCACGCAGTCCGGGGGAGCCGTCCTCTTCGCCCTTCGTGCGGAGTTGTCGCGCGGTGGCCTCCTCTGCTTCCGAGTAGTGGCGGCAGCGGCGTGGAGGTTGGTGGCTGGGGGGACGGCGACGGACGCAGCGGTGTGAAGGGCGGTGGCGGGGTGGGTGGAGATGGACGCGACGGCGGGAGGCCCGTTGGAGGCGCCGGAGACGGCGGCTGTGGCAGCGGCCGCGGACCTCGGCGGCGGCGCCAACCCTAGGCACCGCTGGGCCTTGGGCTTGGCCGCGCCCGAGCCGGGAGGTGGACTAGGAGGGTCGGCGCCGGCGTCGGGTGCGGGTGGGAGGTCGCCCGTGGCCTCCATGGCTGCGGCGGCGGCCGGCGCCGGCGTCTCGCGGGGTGAGCAGGAGGGTGGGAAAGCTCTGCTCGGGGGCGGTTGGCTCTCCCGCGCGACGCAGATGCGTTTTACAAGCCTGCTCTCGACTTTGCAAATATGCAAAGCGATGGTCCAGTTTTACCAAGCCGGCTAAAATTTTCGGTGTGGGGACCAGTTATAGCAAGGCTGCTGGAGCTGCTTTTTTTGCCATAGTTTGTAAAAAAGCAGTTTAGGGGGATTATAGCAAGGCTGTTGGAGATGCTCTTAGGGATGATAATGATGAATGTTTTTTTCAACTCTTCCGGTGACTCACTCCATTGAGAATCTGCAATACAACACCTGAAACCTCCTTACGGCATAGCTCCCAATGGCGCTAAAAAAAATGCGCCGGTAGCCCGTTCGGACCCGGTGCTTTTGTGGGAAACATCTGAAAGAGGGCCTCCTTAACCTCCTTCTCACTATAGACCGCATTCAAACTACGATTCATTAAATAATACAATAGTTTGTAGGCTACACAAAAAAAGATAAAATTTTGGACAAAAAATAAAAAAGCCAATTTTGGTTAATGTATTTTTTTATACACCACATATAAATACATATATTGATGAAAATTCATACACAGATATACTACACATCTATGTCTACATGTACAAAAAAAAATCTGAAATTTTTGGGGTATAGAAAATGATGTATTTGTTTTTTTAAAAGGGCTCCCAGGAGCCCGTCCTACAAATCGTTTTTTTTTCGGAAATCCATGATCAACTTGCTAGTACTTTCTTGGCTACTCCCTCTATTCCAATTTATAACGTGCATACACATTTTGAGATTTAAGTTTGATGATCAATTTAATCAATAATATATGAATCATGTGACTTAAAAATTATACGATTGAAAATTTATTTCGAATACGAATTCAGTGGCATAATTTTGGTCAAACTTGATTCTCGAAATGTGTGTGCCTTATAAACTAGAACGGAGGGAGTAGCATATATGAAGCAGCTTCGTGGAGCTACCGTAGCCCTGTATGAGTGTACTTTACTTTGTTAAGTTAGTAGCACTAGCACATCTCTCCTACGTACATAGCTCCGGCTAGAGCGGTCGATCGGTGTTAACAGGTTGATATAATCATACATTGTACTCCCTTCGTCTTGGTGTATAAGTCATCTTACGAAAACCAAATAATCTCAAAACACTTAGGCGCAGACCTCGTTTCTTGTTTTTTGACATGGATAAAAGAATCAACCAATAAGAGACGTGGGACATGTATGTTTTTAATGACTTAAGACTACCTAGCACAACATGTAGTGGTCGGTTCATTGCATGCAAGGGTATTAATTAGCAAATGAACATTAAATTCTCTCGTTTTCCTCTCCGCCTTAGTCGCGGTGCACAACATAAGATGAATTATACACCGAGACGGAGGGAGTATATAAATATGTTCAATTATTGATGCGTGACATAAGGTCTCGCATGCAAGTACGTGACCCATACTTGGAGGGAACCTTGGTGTTAATACGCACCACAGTTGGTGGTTGTAAACAACAAGAGTTAGGCTCCTTCTCGCAAACCCAAAAAAGAAGAAAAATGAAGAAGGAAAGTGTTAGGATCCTCTCATGTTACATAATACACCCTTCATTAATTGATTATCAATACTAGTCCTTAATACTAATTACAGGGCAGTGGTACCCCCAGCCCACTGGGGATCAAACTTCAGGTTTGACGCTTTGATGTCTCACAAAGGCGGAATATTCTTCCAATGGAAGGCGACGTTCCCGTCAATAGCGAAACGCCTCTGGAGACTTTGTTAATCTCAAGACCCACCGGCTCAGTCTCTCTGAGGTGCTCATAGGGGTAGGGTGTGCGTGCATTGCGTTCATAAGGGTGAGTGTATGTACGTGTTTGTGAGCGTCTGCGTCTGTACTGTGTTTCTAATATATATAATCTATACGGCTGCTGGAGTAGTTATGCTGAAAATACTCCCCCCGTCTCGGTATATAAGTCATCTTACGTTGTGCATCGCGACCAAGACGTAGGGGAGTTGTATTAGTAGTATGTGTTTTCATATATAGTGACCTGAGGCTAGCACAGCATCTTACTCCCTTCATCCGGATTTGTAAGTCTCCTTGAATTTTGAGTCTTAATCAAATACATGGTCAAAATTAGATTCAAAATTTGAGAGGGCCTTATAAACCCAGACAGAGGGAGTGATAGTTTGCTAAACATACCGCACAAGTAGTCTCGCACAAAACGCATATGTAGACAAAACACTTTAAATAACTCATGCCGCATGCACGCCTTCTGCTAGTCTAACGCGCACACTTCATCATGGAAACCGGCATCGATGCGTCGTTGCTATACTCACTTAGCAGATGGCCTAGAAAAGGGCAATATTCTGATAATCCAATCACCCCGTTATCGGTAGAAACCAGCAACTTTTAGTTGTCGTTTCCAAACCTTTTAGTTGTCCACCCTGGCTCATCGTCAGAGTGTTTTTCTCAAGTCGATGACCTAGGAACGTCGCCACTGTTTGAAGAACGTGGCACAATTGTACAACAGCGATGCGATAGCACCTACTAGAAATGGTATTCAAGGGGTAGCATTCTCTTCCCCCTATTTTGTCATATCACGAAGAGCATAGGGATGCATCTTCAGACACAGAATAATCCTTCTCGGTGCCGCCGGTTGCTTCTTTAGTGGGGGTTTCCTAAAGTGAGCATGCATAAGAGCAAGATGTACAGAAGTAGAATAAAAACTAAGATTCAACGGAACGCCAGCAGGCGGAGTGGGCGATCCTAAAAGGAAGGTTGCAACATCATCAAGCACCTCTGTTTCTTTCCCAACAATTTCTTGCCCAACTTCTGACAAATGGTAAAACACGTTAACCAATTCAAATAGAAAAACAGACTGCGTCTCCCAGATTGCACAAACAGTGATCTCTCCTGTTTCGGTAGGATCCCCGGTAGACACGGTGGCTTCGGGGACCTGATGGACAACTTTACTAGAGTCGGTTCCAGGCAGTCCAAAATTTACAAAAAGAGCACTGCCTTCGGAATAGAACTTCAGAACCTAAAACCAACAGATGTCGTCCTAATGAAAGGGATAACACAACACAGTGATGTCGACAACATATTTCCTCCCTACAATGCCAGAGATTTCAGCAGGCAAAACAGGCAGCAAGGCATAAGATTTTGCCAAAAGAACGTTGGCACTTTTACCACCAAGTCTTGCACCACATCACAAAAAAAAAGACATCTCAACTTCACCGGCAGCTACAATTGGTGTCCTCTACCTGAATCATATTACGAAAAGTGAATGTCTATAAACTATATCTTCCTGGGTATGAAAATAGAGGATATATAACTCTGTGAAGGACAAATTGACCTTGGACTTGCGTGCATGCTTGAGCAACCTTCCCTCAAACACTTGTAAACGCTACCATCCTGAACTGATTTCCAGGAACACTCATCACGTGCCAAGATTCATCAGTTCTCGCCAGTCTGCAACTTGTCGATTGCAATTTTGCACCTGAACAGTCTGTCCGGCATAGCACGTTAATAAACATGTATCTTATGTAATACATTTATAGACATATTTCTCATGTAACAGCAAAACATTGAAGAAATGGCAGATGACTACCAAGGCCACAGGAGGGTTCATATCAGCTACTTCTGCTATGGTGGTCATCTCAATCTCATTCGATTCAATTCGCCGGCCTTTCTTGCTTACCAATTCGATAGGCGCAGAACACCTCGCAGCCTGCACACCACATCGTATGGGATATATGACATGTAATAGAAGATAAACTGCATCGAGAAGTACCTATCATACAGAGCAACAATATCTGCAATATCTGTATTGACGCAGATTTGGGTACCATAGCTAGCTGATAGGCTCAATACCGCTATAATAATCACTTGAAAAAAAGAAAATGAAGTTGATATTTTTAAGTGGGAAAAGGCAGGTACAAAAAAGGACGGCATAGATAATCATCAGCTCACACTCTTGCTTTCTGAATGTGCCGCCCATCACCAGGGGTGACCACTGTTTCTTTTGGCACTAATTTCTATCTGTCTATCGGTGTCGAGACTCGAGAGCTTCAGCATTTCGTTCCGAAAAGATAGCATGACGATGTCCATGGCCCCCCCCCCCCCCCCCCCCCCCCCCCCCCCCCCCCCCCCCCCCCCCCCCCCCCCCCCCCCCCCCCCCCCCCCCCCCCCCCCCCCCCCCCCCCCCCCCCCCCCCCCCCCCCCCCCCCCCCCCCCCCCCCCCCCCCCCCCCCCCCCCCCCCCCCCCCCCCCCCCCCCCCCCCCCCCCCCCCCCCCCCCCCCCCCCCCCCCCCCCCCCCCCCCCCCCCCCCCCCCCCCCCCCCCCCCCCCCCCCCCCCCCCCCCCCCCCCCCCCCCCCCCCCCCCCCCCCCCCCCCCCCCCCCCCCCCCCCCCCCCCCCCCCCCCCCCCCCCCCCCCCCCCCCCCCCCCCCCCCCCCCCCCCCCCCCCCCCCCCCCCCCCCCCCCCCCCCCCCCCCCCCCCCCCCCCCCCCCCCCCCCCCCCCCCCCCCCCCCCCCCCCCCCCCCCCCCCCCCCCCCCCCCCCCCCCCCCCCCCCCCCCCCCCCCCCCCCCCCCCCCCCCCCCCCCCCCCCCCCCCCCCCCCCCCCCCCCCCCCCCCCCCCCCCCCCCCCCCCCCCCCCCCCCCCCCCCCCCCCCCCCCCCCCCCCCCCCCCCCCCCCCCCCCCCCCCCCCCCCCCCCCCCCCCCCCCCCCCCCCCCCCCCCCCCCCCCCCCCCCCCCCCCCCCCCCCCCCCCCCCCCCCCCCCCCCCCCCCCCCCCCCCCCCCCCCCCCCCCCCCCCCCCCCCCCCCCCCCCCCCCCCCCCCCCCCCCCCCCCCCCCCCCCCCCCCCCCCCCCCCCCCCCCCCCCCCCCCCCCCCCCCCCCCCCCCCCCCCCCCCCCCCCCCCCCCCCCCCCCCCCCCCCCCCCCCCCCCCCCCCCCCCCCCCCCCCCCCCCCCCCCCCCCCCCCCCCCCCCCCCCCCCCCCCCCCCCCCCCCCCCCCCCCCCCCCCCCCCCCCCCCCCCCCCCCCCCCCCCCCCCCCCCCCCCCCCCCCCCCCCCCCCCCCCCCCCCCCCCCCCCCCCCCCCCCCCCCCCCCCCCCCCCCCCCCCCCCCCCCCCCCCCCCCCCCCCCCCCCCCCCCCCCCCCCCCCCCCCCCCCCCCCCCCCCCCCCCCCATTGATGCAGAGGCCGGGGGTTTCAACCTCCTTTTTGGAAAAAAATAAACTAACAGTTGAGACCATGGATGGAACTGTGAAGCTTTATTCGGTTTTAGCTGGAATATTTCGGCGTATGAGTCTCATCTCATGAGCGAACTGTTTTCGCAACGAAGTATCAAATTTTGTACTGGTGGCTGGATTTCCTACAAGAATATAACTTATAAAATGCAATCAGTGGGACCCAAATAAAAATATAACACCCCCCCCCCCCCCCCCCCCCCGGGGCATGCGCGCACACATGTTACACATCATGTCTCCTTTCATGTTACACACACCCTTCATTAATTGATTATCAATAATAGTCCTTGGTACTAATTATAATACTTCCTCCATCCCGAAATATAACACATCTTAGTTTTTTACTGTATTCCATATTGCAACGCGTATTTGGAAAACGTGGCGCAGTGAGTCAATGCTGCTAGGAGGATCAACAAATCCATGAGCCAACGTATGAATGCTAAACAACCTGTGGTTGGATGGTAAGGAGGACAGTGGTATCCCCAGCCCATCAGAGTTCAAGTCCTAGACTTGACATTGGTGCTCGTATTTTCTGGATTTATTCCAGGCCTTCCGGTGATGTGCGTTCAGTGGGAGGAGACGTTCCCGTCGACTACGAAGGCGTCTTTGCGACTTCGTTAATCTCAAGATGATGTGCTGACTCGGTCTCTTGGAGGTGCTCATAGGAGTAGGGTGTGCGTGCGTGCGTTCATAGGGATGAGCGTATGTGCGTGTGTATGAGCGTCAGCGTCTGTACCGTGTTAAAGAAAAAAAACCTCTTAACTCCTCCTTGGTATGCGAGTTCAAAGTAATATTCGCTATATTTTAGGATGGAAGGAATATGTAGTATTAATTATAACCTGTCCCTTTCAAAAACAAAATTATAACCTGTCCGGCTGCCCCACGAGATCGATCGAGATGGTTAGTCGGCGTACGTAGCTGCTGGAGTAGTTACGCTGAAAATAGCAGAAATCATTTTGAAGATCGACCAGAAGATCGCGCCGACTTGTCTCGAGACCAGTGATTGGAGAATTAAGGCAACTTGGGTACTCTAATTAGTATCTAATCTCCTCGATCTTCACCAATCTTCACTAGGGGCAGGTCTAGTTAGCTAGTCCCCTCTCCACCTATCCTGTACGAGAATCTCCTATCCCAGGACAATAAATAATTTTTTGTTCGGACAGGCTGGAAACACACTTGCGCATGCAGTGTGTGGAAAATTCACCGGGAAAACACGAAGAAATCTGGAGCGTATCCCCTGCGACCGACGAACCAAACCCAGCGCGACAAGACAATTTATTACTATACCCAAATCGATACACCCCCCTTAAAAAAAACGAAAGTTTTTTTCGTCCTCCAACTGTTATTGTTAGATGTGTGTTTGGTGTGCGGTACTACCGCCTGCGTGCGGTACTACCGCTTGTGTGTGTGCAGGCGGTACTACCGCTTGTGTGTGCGGTACTACCGCTGCTCCCTGTATACCCTGTATATGTACTGGCCTTTGGCCCACAGTGAATACCAGTTGCTATTCTCTAACATGGTATCAGATGCTTAGGTTGCTCTCCCGCTCCCGCACGCTCACAGCTCCGTGCTCCCGCTCGTCGCCGTCTAGCCGGCCGCCTCCTCCTCCTCCTCGCCCGGCCGCCGCGGCCGTTGCTCTCCCTCGACCGGCCGCCGTCGCGCCAGCCGTTGTGGCCCGCTGTGACCGGCCGCCGCCGCTACCCTCGACCGGCCGCGCCGCCAACCTCGACCGGCCGTCGTCGCCCTCGTCTGCTGCGTGGCCCCCCCCCCCCCCCCCCCCCCGGCGCTGCCCTGCCTCGCTCGGCCCACGCCGCCCGGCGATTTGGTCGATCCCGATCCCGATCCATCTGCGCGGTACTACCGCTTGGAGCGGTACTACCGCTTGGAGTGCGGTACTACCGCTTGCTACTTCCGCTGCCACTACCGTGCAACCCGACACCGCGGCGGCCGCGCACGCCCTGCAGCGGTAGTACCGCCCGTGTGCTCTAAGCGGTACTACCGCGCCTTCAGCACCGCGTGATCTCGTCATGTCTTCCTCGCACTATGTCGCTGTTCCTCGGTGCTCGGTGATCTTCGATGGCACCAACTATGCTGAGTTTGTGGGCTTCATGCGTATACACATGCGTGGTCTTCTTCTGTGGGGTGTTCTCTCTGGCGAGGTACCCTGTCCGCCTTGCCCTGTTGCTCCTGTGGCTCCTACCCCGCCGGTGCCGCCTGTTCTTGCTGCTAATGCTTCTCAGGCTGACCGGGATACAGCCGAGGCCCTGGATGATGCTGCGGTTGATGCTTATGATCAGCAGGTGTCCACTTACACAGATGCCCTTTCCGGTTACCGGGATGATCTGTCTGCTTACACTCAGTGGTGCAACGATGATGCTCGAGCTGCTGCTGTTCTCACTGCGAGTGTCCCCCCTCAGTTTGCTTCGGAGTTCATGAGCCTCGGCACCGTTGCAGCGATGTGGTCTTACCTCTGTCAGCGCTATCAGCCCTCTGGTGATGCGCTCTACCTATCTGTGGTGCGTCAGGAGCACGCTCTTCAGCAGGGTGACTCTTCTGTTGATGAGTTCTACACACAGAGTTCTGCCATCTGGCGTCAGCTTGACCCTCTTCGGACAGTGGTTTGTGGAACTTGCCGTTGCTGCCAGACTGTGAGGTCCGACTTGGAGTTTCAGCGAGTTCATGAGTTCCTATCTCGCCTCTGTTCCGAGTTTGAGCCTCGACGTGCTCACTTGCTTGCTCGTGGTCGTGTTCCTCCCCCCCCCCCCCCCCCCCCCCCCCCCCCCCCCCCCCCCCCCCCCCCCCCCCCCCCCCCCCCCCCCCCCCCCCCCCCCCCCCCCCCCCCCCCCCCCCCCCCCCCCCCCCCCCCCCCCCCCCCCCCCCCCCCCCCCCCCCCCCCCCCCCCCCCCCCCCCCCCCCCCCCCCCCCCCCCCCCCCCCCCCCCCCCCCCCCCCCCCCCCCCCCCCCCCCCCCCCCCCCCCCCCCCCCCCCCCCCCCCCCCCCCCCCCCCCCCCCCCCCCCCCCCCCCCCCCCCCCCCCCCCCCCCCCCCCCCCCCCCCCCCCCCCCCCCCCCCCCCCCCCCCCCCCCCCCCCCCCCCCCCCCCCCCCCCCCCCCCCCCCCCCCCCCCCCCCCCCCCCCCCCCCCCCCCCCCCCCCCCCCCCCCCCCCCCCCCCCCCCCCCCCCCCCCCCCCCCCCCCCCCCCCCCCCCCCCCCCCCCCCCCCCCCCCCCCCCCCCCCCCCCCCCCCCCCCCCCCCCCCCCCCCCCCCCCCCCCCCCCCCCCCCCCCCCCCCCCCCCCCCCCCCCCCCCCCCCCCCCCCCCCCCCCCTATTGTATAACGGGCACTCGGCAAAGTATGCACAAGAGTAAAAAAAGAAAATACACCGAGTGCCGTCTCACAGACACTCGGCAAAGGGGAATTTGTCAGGTGTCTGTGAGGCGGCACATCGCAAACGAGGCAGCACCATCACTCGTCCGTCAACCACGGCGAGCAGGGACATGGGTCCCTGCATTTGCCGAGCATCCATCTCTTTGCTGAGTGTTTACAGGCCTGCACTCGGCAAAGGCAAGGATTTGCCGAGTGTTTTTCTGCTGCACTCGGTATAGGACGGACTTTGCCGAATGCCCGACAAATAGCACTCGGCAAACTAGTCCTTTCCGGTAGTGACCTTCAAAACAGAATTCAGATTGGAATGCCAGAATGTAGTAATTGATCACCACTTCATGCACACAACTAAAACACTACCTCCAGGGATGCCATCTCCCTCCAGAATACTTGAACTTGCACTCTTGCATCTGTGCAAACACACGAACGGCCACCGCACCACCGCAGGCAATCAGCTGGAAACATTTGGGGCGTTCAAATTCGATAGGTGACCGGGCATTGGGGATGGCCAGGAGCGGCCTTCGATTCGCTTGAAGTTACCCTAAATTCCTAACGTTCAAAGTTACCTTTTCCCATTGTAAAGAGAGGTCATGCGAGATAAGTTACCTTTACCCTAAATTCCTTCGATACGCTTCAAGTTACGCTAAATTCCGTGTGCAGCCATGAAGACGGCGAAACGTCGACGTACGCCTCTCTCTCATTCACACAGGACACAACTAACGCTCATGTCGTATGTTAGTTTGCCCCCCCCCCCCCCCCCCCCCCCCCCCCCCCCCCCCCCCCCCCCCCCCCCCCCCCCCCCCCCCCCCCCCCCCCCCCCCCCCCCCCCCCCCCCCCCCCCCCCCCCCCCCCCCCCCCCCCCCCCCCCCCCCCCCCCCCCCCCCCCCCCCCCCCCCCCCCCCCCCCCCCCCCCCCCCCCCCCCCCCCCCCCCCCCCCCCCCCCCCCCCCCCCCCCCCCCCCCCCCCCCCCCCCCCCCCCCCCCCCCCCCCCCCCCCCCCCCCCCCCCCCCCCCCCCCCCCCCCCCCCCCCCCCCCCCCCCCCCCCCCCCCCCCCCCCCCCCCCCCCCCCCCCCCCCCCCCCCCCCCCCCCCCCCCCCCCCCCCCCCCCCCCCCCCCCCCCCCCCCCCCCCCCCCCCCCCCCCCCCCCCCCCCCCCCCCCCCCCCCCCCCCCCCCCCCCCCCCCCCCCCCCCCCCCCCCCCCCCCCCCCCCCCCCCCCCCCCCCCCCCCCCCCCCCCCCCCCCCCCCCCCCCCCCCCCCCCCCCCCCCCCCCCCCCCCCCCCCCCCCCCCCCCCCCCCCCCCCCCCCCCCCCCCCCCCCCCCCCCCCCCCCCCCCCCCCCCCCCCCCCCCCCCCCCCCCCCCCCCCCCCCCCCCCCCCCCCCCCCCCCCCCCCCCCCCCCCCCCCCCCCCCCCCCCCCCCCCCCCCCCCCCCCCCCCCCCCCCCCCCCCCCCCCCCCCCCCCCCCCCCCCCCCCCCCCCCCCCCCCCCCCCCCCCCCCCCCCCCCCCCCCCCCCCCCCCCCCCCCCCCCCCCCCCCCCCCCCCCCCCCCCCCCCCCCCCCCCCCCCCCCCCCCCCCCCCCCCCCCCCCCCCCCCCCCCCCCCCCCCCCCCCCCCCCCCCCCCCCCCCCCCCCCCCCCCCCCCCCCCCCCCCCCCCCCCCCCCCCCCCCCCCCCCCCCCCCCCCCCCCCCCCCCCCCCCCCCCCCCCCCCCCCCCCCCCCCCCCCCCCCCCCCCCCCCCCCCCCCCCCCCCCCCCCCCCCCCCCCCCCCCCCCCCCCCCCCCCCCCCCCCCCCCCCCCCCCCCCCCCCCCCCCCCCCCCCCCCCCCCCCCCCCCCCCCCCCCCCCCCCCCCCCCCCCCCCCCCCCCCCCCCCCCCCCCCCCCCCCCCCCCCCCCCCCCCCCCCCCCCCCCCCCCCCCCCCCCCCCCCCCCCCCCCCCCCCCCCCCCCCCCCCCCCCCCCCCCCCCCCCCCCCCCCCCCCCCCCCCCCCCCCCCCCCCCCCCCCCCCCCCCCCCCCCCCCCCCCCCCCCCCCCCCCCCCCCCCCCCCCCCCCCCCCCCCCCCCCCCCCCCCCCCCCCCCCCCCCCCCCCCCCCCCCCCCCCCCCCCCCCCCCCCCCCCCCCCCCCCCCCCCCCCCCCCCCCCCCCCCCCCCCCCCCCCCCCCCCCCCCCCCCCCCCCCCCCCCCCCCCCCCCCCCCCCCCCCCCCCCCCCCCCCCCCCCCCCCCCCCCCCCCCCCCCCCCCCCCCCCCCCCCCCCCCCCCCCCCCCCCCCCCCCCCCCCCCCCCCCCCCCCCCCCCCCCCCCCCCCCCCCCCCCCCCCCCCCCCCCCCCCCCCCCCCCCCCCCCCCCCCCCCCCCCCCCCCCCCCCCCCCCCCCCCCCCCCCCCCCCCCCCCCCCCCCCCCCCCCCCCCCCCCCCCCCCCCCCCCCCCCCCCCCCCCCCCCCCCCCCCCCCCCCCCCCCCCCCCCCCCCCCCCCCCCCCCCCCCCCCCCCCCCCCCCCCCCCCCCCCCCCCCCCCCCCCCCCCCCCCCCCCCCCCCCCCCCCCCCCCCCCCCCCCCCCCCCCCCCCCCCCCCCCCCCCCCCCCCCCCCCCCCCCCCCCCCCCCCCCCCCCCCCCCCCCCCCCCCCCCCCCCCCCCCCCCCCCCCCCCCCCCCCCCCCCCCCCCCCCCCCCCCCCCCCCCCCCCCCCCCCCCCCCCCCCCCCCCCCCCCCCCCCCCCCCCCCCCCCCCCCCCCCCCCCCCCCCCCCCCCCCCCCCCCCCCCCCCCCCCCCCCCCCCCCCCCCCCCCCCCCCCCCCCCCCCCCCCCCCCCCCCCCCCCCCCCCCCCCCCCCCCCCCCCCCCCCCCCCCCCCCCCCCCCCCCCCCCTTAAATAAAAGAAGGGCAAAGAACCCTGGAAATCTCATTCTTTGTCTCCAAGATGGCCTTATGAAATGTTTGAGAATTTTGGCCAGAGCTATATATGAAACCAAAATTTAGGAACATTTTTGAGGAATTATTTTGGGACTTTGAAATTAAATCATTAAATATTAGAATTGAATTTAATTCTGCTATAAAATAATTTGAAGTCCAATAATTCTGAAACTTGGTATATATGTGGCTTTGGACAAGTCCACTTAGTCCACATATTAAAATTCAGGAGTTTTAAAAATGGTTTGGTTTTTGAATCAAAGCAAAATAGTTTGCAGAATAAAGAAAAACAGGAAACAGAAATAAAAGAAAGAGAAAAGAGAGAGAGCTTACCTAGTGGCCCAGCTGTGCGGCTCAGCCCACCAAGGGCTCCACTATCTTGAACCTCGTGCCAGAAGGCACAAGGGCTTGTGGATGCCACGCGCATGTCCACCACCTTTTTTTTAGAAAAGGAGGAATACCCCCGGCCTCTGCATCTAGACGATGCATACAGCCATTTTATTAATTATTAACACAAGACCTTACAAAGTCATACAACAGTAAGACCAAAGCCACCATCTAAGCAACATATGTCGCTACTCCTATCCAGTTGATGAAGGGGCGCTGATAGTCTAGGCCTAATACCAAACAGACCTCGCAGCCAAACCTAACATCTAAGACCTGAGGTCCCAACCAGGACACCTGCCGGGTATGGGCACCCACCAGTCCGGCGTGCTCCTCAACCAGGATGCCTACCGGGTATGAGGCCGCCGCAGCCACCTGCCACCAATCCATCTTGAGAGCTGTACTGCTGCATCTACCTTGCCCGATCTAGCTGCCGCCGACGCCACCACGATGCCAGACAGCATCGACCTCCTGCGCATGTCCATCACCACACATCTGATGCCAAGCCTCCACTGCTCCATGCCGCCAAGAGCCGCCGCCATGAATATGTAGAAAGAAACACCGCTCCACCGAAGAAGCCATCCGCTGGTCCCTCGAGCCCGAGTGCATCTCCAAGAATGCCGCCCCCAAGAGGGTAACGACACATGAATGCCGCCGTCATCCGATCAACTAATCTAGGGTTTCCCCCGGAGGTATTGGGTGTGTTTGGGATTTGTACCTCGATGATGCCTTCATGAAGGAAACGATGATAAGGGCATCATCATCACCGGCTCTGGCCAACGACTGAAGACCAAGTTTTCACTCGGATCCGTCCCAAGGAATCCACCCGACAACCTGTGCACTATCTCGACCGCCTTCAAAGCCCCAGATCTAGCCGCCTAGATCCGGTGACCACCCGCAACAGCAGTGCCACCATAGGAGCCCTGGCACACCGGCCACTGCCTGAATGCGCCACCACTGGAGCCTGGGAGGAGGACTCCCACCCCACCTTGCCAAACCGCGAGAGCCGCCGAGATGGATCCTGCACGCTCATCACCGTCTCTGATCGGAACCAATCTGTGACAAAACCACGAGATCGCCGACGCAGATCCGCCTTGGATATGGACTGCACCATGCCATGCCGCCGCGGGAAGCCCGAGCTTCACCCGCCGCCGCCGTCCAGGGCCGCCGCCCCAGGATCCTGATCTGGCCAGCCCGGACCTCCACGGCGCCCTCTTCACATCGCCGCTGCCGGCTCGCCACCAGGCAACCGCGCCGCCGCCCAAGGCCTTCGCCCGGAGCACGCCGGTGCAGCACCATGGATCAGATCGCCGCTGCACCGTCATGCGTGTGGAGGTCCCGCCCCACACCCTCCGACGTGATCCAGGGAGGAGAGCCTCCGCCACCGCCGTCGGCCCCCAGGCTTAGCCCAGCGGCGTCCTTCGGCGGCGGCGGAGGGAAGGGAGGGAGGCGGTTGTGACCCTGGCGGCTAGGGTTTG